>JAQIVZ010000101.1:0-115190 GCA_034700945.1 Arrhopalites spinosus
TACACCCTTTGACCTGGGTCAATGAATTTAGGGGGGCTAGATGTAGAATTAAATTCTCTACAAAACTGTGTTTTTGGGATTTTTCTAGCATCTATAGTTTAGGCTGTTGGGGGGGAGCAAGAGGTTATATGGGACCCTGTACAGTAAAAGTTGGCAATGACTGAACAAAGGACTAAATTCGTTTGCAATTCTCCTTAACTCGATTATAAAATTCAGGTTTTTTTTTCAACAGTTAAAATAACAAGCAGGAGCTAAAATAGGCGGTGCTCTCTTGAGTAAGATCGGCAGGTATCAAAGGGAATGAGAAAAAGAGGCCTGTAGGATATTTATACATGGTCGATTGGATAATAAGAGCAAAGTCGGCGAGTTGGATCGTGCGAGTCGGGATTTGTTCAAAAAGTTTACAGTAAGACATCTCTCCTCCACACAACAGACATTTGTGATGAGGGTCATCATAAATTACAATGGATTCATAAAGAAAATTCAACTCTTGACCCTGCCTCCTCTTCAAGACGTTCATCTTGATCATTTATTAACAAAATAATTTGTGAGAGGTCTACATTTTATTCAGGAATGTATCCCACATTAAATTCTTCATTCTCTTAATCCCCAGCCATTGAATGGGAGCATCTCTAAAAAAATGGGGGATTGTTGATCTGAAAAAAAGTAGAAGAGATTATAACATTATGGGATAATAAAGGAGCCACTTGTGGACAGAATTGTGAGTTTTGTGTCAAAGGGACGGACAAAAGGGATAATATGGATAGATGAAATCACATGAGAATGAGAAAAGAAACAAAAGGAACATTTTCCTACTTGTAGGAGTCACAGTTGGGGAGTCAACATTCCGAATCTCAGAGAATGGACTGGAGAGAGAACATAAAAATAGAATCAGAGATTCACTCAATGTTTCTCTTGTTGTTGCAATGCAAAGTTAATTGTGTTTGCAAGCCTATATAAATTTTGTATGTACTCTCCAATGTAATGGAATTACAGTACCCCCATTTTGTATGGATAGGGCCCATGTACACCAGGAGTAATAAAAAGTTGTATAATCTGATGAGACTGAAGAGAGAGACTGGAGAGAGAGGGCAAGGGAAGGAGAGATGAGAAAAGATGAGGGTGTCCACGTCCACCCAAACTCAGAGGAAATAAGGAAGCTGACATTCTACGAAGATTAATGGTATATGGTGTCCCCGTTCGAAGATTTGTTTTATTGATAATTCTCAACTATCCTATACACACAACACATTGCCCTCTCCATCTCTCTCTACCTTCCGCATCGGATCCTTTAACTATGTACACTCTGTACTGGGGTCCCTTTCAGTCCCTTTTTTACTACTTTTTCTTGTCCATGTCTACTTCTACTGTGTAGCTCCTTCTTTAGTTTAGTTCTATTTTTTAAAACTTTTTTTTTAAGTTTCGTATTTCTGTCCATGAGGAGAGGACACGTTTGTTCTCTATGCCTCTCATCACTCGTGTACACTTTTTTTGTGGTGCGGTCGAGTTCAAAGAAATTTAATTTTGAGAATATTTTTTATATTGTCTGTTCTGTAATATATGTAAAATTGTACAAGGAGTTTCAAAGAAATTCCAAGAGATTTCTTTTCGGTTCTTTGGACTATCTGTAGAATTTTTGGAAACGTGGGAGATGTTGGAAGATAATTTAATTTTTTTTTGTGCTGTAATTAAATAATTTTGATCAATTCTTTCACAACCCCCCTCCCCCTTTCTCTTTTTTGTACAGTGTTGGATAAGTGAGTTTGTAAATGTAATAAGCGGAGAGGATTTTAATTTTACCACAAGAATATCCTCACTTTAATTATCATCCCTTGAAGTTACCTCCTCCTTCTGCCCTCCCTCCTTGTTCTTGGCTGATGAGAAAATACGGTTGATTGCACTTTCATTACTATTTCTTGATTCTATTTAGTTGGGCAAGAAACGCCTTTAGATTCTGCCCATGTACAGAATTCTTACAGGGCTTTTTTTATATTGACTTGATTCACTTATCTTGTACACAGCTACATAATAATTCCAACACAAGGAAATTCTCCATTTCTTTTGTCCAGTGAATTGAAAATAAAATTGCATTGTGAATTCTTGGAGCTTTGTCCTAGGCTACTGTCTGTCTGTCTTTTTGTGAAACAAGGATGTGATTGAGTTCGATTATAAAATTAATCTTTTGCTCAATTCCTCTCCAGTACACCTGTACAATTTACAGGTGTACTCTCTAGTCTGATGAGATGAGCATACCTGTGATGTAAGGGACTAAATATAGGTGGACAATCTTTGACTAATAAACTCAGCTTGTTCTCCCACTCTCGTGTAGATTTTTCTCATCTCCATTTGGAGTCCATGGCAATCATCATTAACGTCTATTCATTTAGACGAGGATTTTATCCTTGGGCTATTTACATGGATAAAAAAAGGAAGAGAGAAAGGTGGACAAGTTGAATTGCGTAATCATGATGAAGTCTTTAGATTGGCGCATAACATTGAAAATTCAAAGTTGATTTATTTATCTGTAGGGACGTGGACTTGTTCCTTGTAAATTGTAAACATACGACCCTAAGCAAAGACTCTTGTTACTTTATTTCCAAACTTTTTTTCTCTAAAAAGTTTTTCCATTCAGAGGGACTACACGAGGAATAACTTTGACCATGTCAATAGAAAAGAAGGTGAGTAGTTGCAAAAAGGGGGGGTTGAGAAATTTCATGGAAATGGAAAGAAATATTATTAACAATTCAAAGAGTCAAGTCAAGTAGGGGGAGGGAGGAAAACTTATTTTATCAATGTATATTGTTGACTATTAGACTGTACTCAACATGAAACTATTAGTGTTAGCAAAATCGAGTGGCAAAAGGCAATATTGGGGCCTTCCTCTCTCGGAGAAGATGGCCAAGTTAGCGAAAATAAATGGTTTAGAGTCCTCAGGCCTCGTGTGGTGGAAGTCGGCGTGTGGAGAAAAAGGGAACAAGTTGGATTATTAAGCTCTCATCTTCAGTGATCCGTTTCCTTGTTGAGTTTATTTTTTTTCTCGAGTGGTCGTCCGAGTGATGGGAGCTTTAGAAGAACGGTGGACTGGTGGAGGTTTGTAATGGGAGAGTTTCTATGTAGCAAATATTGACATTGAGTCTCTCCTCCACTACTTGGGTTTTATTGCAAATTGCTCTAGAATTGCAACAACTTGAGCAAGGGGAGCAACATTAGCTCTCCTCCTGAATGACAATGACAAGGAGCATGACATCTCATGTCTTAGGCAATTTCCAACGAACGTGACATTAAATATCTAAGAGCTTCTCTCCCTCTCTCTCTCTCTTCAAAAAGAGCAGACCAAGTTCTTTTTTTTCTCCGAGTTTTCTTTACCCAAACGAAAAGTTTATTTTTGTGACCATTTTCTACTTGAGAACCAAAAGAATGGAAAAAAGTCTACTCACAATTGATTCCCCACCCACATTAACTGTACACTTGAGTGAAAATATTTCGACTCTTGCCCTTTTCAAGTACAACTGCCTAGTCTACTGGAACCACTTTTAAATTACTTTATTCTTTTTTTTTTTTGTTCTAAACAGTTTCAGGACCAGTAGTTTCTTTTTAAATTTCAACAATATTAAATTCTTTTTTTACTGTGATGATAAAAAATCAACCCAGCTCAAATTCACTCTCTTGATAGACTGCGACTGGAGTGAGATGGGGACAAAAAATGTGAATGAATGTTTTGTAAAAAAAAAAAGAATAAAATAACAAGTTAAATCAGTTGGACGTCGTTTTAGTGTGTACAGACCATGAGGGGGATCAGCATGAAAAGTTTTGGTTGTTTGAATGAACCCATTAAACAACCCACCTTGGGTCTCCCTTACATTCAACTTGTGTTGAACAACTTAGTTGATAATATTATTACAATGGAGACTCCTCCATAAATGGCAACATTATCATAAAATATTATCCGAGGGGATTCTCTCCAGCACCCATCCATCCCCTCAAAAAAGAAGATTTTTCGAGGTCAAGGCCACACAAGAAAAGTCACATGTTTACTGTCTTCATCAATATTCAAAAATTTCTTGTTTGTATTTTAAACTTGTCCCTCTTTTTTTTTACTCGTGAAAGAGTTGTCAACCTTTTTTCAATGGGGTTGAGTATTAGAGTTCAAGTTATGGAAACAGGAAATGGGAATATTTGTTTGTATGTTGAAGTCATTGAAGGCTCATGAGATGGATCAGGAAAGGGGTGACATACCTCACATTTCACAAAATAATGTCACTCCCTCCTAACTACTTTCAATATTTTAAGTTCATCTCCCTCAAAAGTGCATCTCGTGTCTGGGTTAATAATATTCTAATCTTGGAGAGACAGGGAAGATGACAATAAATTTTGGAGTAAAAGCATGTCAATTTAATGGCAGTGTGGCCGTTTACTAAATAGAAATGTGCATGCAATCCTGAGGGTGGCATAAGTACGTTAGTGTCACAACAAAACTAAACTGAGTTTCCAAAAGTTGTACAAAACAAAGGGAAATAAAATTAGATGGGTTGAATGAGGGGATACTCCGCCGCGTAACGAAGTCAAGATCCGAATCCGTAATTCTTTCTCTGTCTCTCTCTCTGAAAAAAATGGGAGAGAAAGAGAAACGAGGAGGGGATTTTTCCTTCACCTCATAAAATTAAAACAAGATTTTATCAAATGACTTGATGGGGGGGGGGCTTCACTCCACTTCTACTGTTTTTTTCTCTCCCTCTCTCTTGTTCTTCATCTTGATTTTCTCCGTCAAAAAGGCAGCTGATGAAAGTACTTGATCTTGATATTATTCCCTAAGCTGATGTGTACGTTGGAAGAGATGAGACTCCTAAAAAGAATTTTGAGAAGGAGAAAAAAAACCTTTTAATGTTTTTAAATTGAGCTTCTTGCTCTTTCCTCCAAAATCAATAATATTTTAATAAGTTGATGCATAGGGAAAAAAAGAGCTATATTAAAAGAGCTGGAGGGGGGGTTGAAGGAGACAGAGTAGCTTTTAACGACTTTACCATGTTCTTTTTTTCACATATTAGAAAATAAAACATGAGTAATCTGGGAGAAAAGAAAATGATAAAATCCGTCTATCCGCTTAGACATGATTTTAAATCCATCCCCCATCCCCCCCCCATCTCCTCCTTTCCCCCATTTTTTTGAAAAGCCGATAAACTTGAAGGTTCCGTCTATGACATTGTGTTTGTCTACTTGTTCAAGTCAATGCTTTCCCTTTCTCTAGTCCTGTCCATCAAGCTTAATAGGTCTCGCGCATTTATTCTATTGGCTTTTAAAAGCCCCCATACATGATTATTATTATCTTAATCTCTCACGCCTTCTCACATTAAATGTGTCCCTCCAATAGAAAAAAATAATTGAGAAAAACATGAATTGTTACTTAATCTTCTAATTTCCACTCTGTCCCATTAATAGAATCCCAAGTTTTTCAAATGCAAATCTTCCCCTCAAAATTTCTGTTTCTTTTTGTACGTAGTGGGCCCTTCAAATGGGCCACACGTCGTCACTTGCATGACGTCACAGACATAGGATTTTCCCTGTATGGAATCCTGACCCTTGGGGATTGAGCTAATGGATGACTGCTTTAGTTAAGTAGGTAATGGTAACATTTTATTCGTAGTGGCTCCTGTACAGAGTAAAGTACATGTTACAAGTCTTCTTTTTTGAAGAGTTACAAACGACAGGGAGCGTCTTGAGAGAGTAAATGGGCAATTCGGCTGTTGTGAAAAGAAATGTAAACTGGAGAGAAATGAGGAGAATTGAGTGTGTTGTGAAAGGATTTTAGTCTATATAGAAATAATTACGGTGGGCACATGTTGGCAGAGGGAGGGGATTTTTGTTGTGGATCCTGTATACGTGTTGATGCATGCAAGTATATTTAGAGAATGGTATGGGATAAATCATAGAATATATATTTTATTATTGGGCCTATAGTGGGCCTATGGATTTAAGACTAGAGCTCTCTCTCCCATTCCCCATCTCACATCTCCCTCATAGTGAATGACATTGGAGGAAAGTTTGGGGGGAAAGTTGGGTTTAGGTTTCTGCTAGCGGTTACCGTTCCGCTTCGGAGGGCAAAAAGCATTCCCGCTTCTTCTTCCTCCGTTCGGCCGGTTGCTTATGGGCCACACGAGAATTCTCTTGTTCATCCCATGTTCTCCCTCAACTGAATCCTTACCTACTCCACATCCCACATTACATCACCAACTACATGGAGTGAGGAGCGACTCCAATATGGCTGTAGTCTCCACTATTACGGTGTACATTCCATGCTCCATAGCCCATTCTCTCTGTCCATGGACCTCTACTGTAGATATAGCTAATAGCATCCCTTAGCAGTGTGCGAAGAGAGAATGGGAAGAACAAGTAATGGTTCCTTCAAAAGCATGATTCTTCTTCATCTTCTTCCAACGGTTTCAAGGGATAAGATCCTCTCTCTCTCTACTTTCGTTAGTCTACGTACACCCTCGAGTTGCACTGCATCGCTGAACTGCACTCCTCGACGCGCATTACCTTGTCTTCCTTTTTTTTCTTCCTACTTTACTACATTTTACTGTTTGATGTGATGTGATGCTGTGTGAAGTACGAGCCATGTCTTTCCCCAACCAACATTTCTTTCCTCTTTTTTTTCACATCAACTTTACTCTTCAAGTCCCACCCCTCTGTCTTTTTGCATCAACGAGATTCATCCCATTCAAGACACCGCAAAGACTTGTCTTGGATTGAGATTCTGACTTTTTTTCTCTCTTTCCCTTTCTTAGTATCCTAATATTATTTTATATACAAAAACTCTCTTTAAAAAAGAGTACAGAAAGAGATGGATATACCCAATATTTTCACTTATAGAAACACCCCAAGGGTTGAGAAAGTACAATTTTTAATTGTATTTAAAACTTGTGATTGTGATACAATTTGACTTGTTCTGAATGGAAAGCTGTTGAATTTCGAGTTGATGATGTGTCTCTTTTGTGCAAATATGCAATGAATGATATAAAAGAGAGAGAGGGATAATCCAGTTTTATGATGCACAAACCTGGATCCTCACATATGGAAAGAGTTAACCCAGGAAAAATAGGGGGAGAAAAGGAAAGATGAGGACGTGTGGAGGGAAAAATGGCAAAATATCTTCATTGAAGTAGTGCCGCTGGGATGTTGTAAAATATCTCTCTCTCACTATCATCACCATGTACAATATCCACCTTTAGACTTGTAACATTGCAAACAACTAAAGTGCGTAGAGTTTCCCTTTTTTTACCTCGACCAACAAGAGAGAGAGAGAGAGAGAGAGAGAGAAGAGGATCCTGTAAAAAAACTCATCTCTTGTGCTCTTCTTCTCTGCAGTGAATTTTATATATTATTAATGGAATCCCTCTTGAGAGAGACTCTCCTTTTTAGCTATGTGAAGGAAGATAGAGTAGGTCGTAAACCGTCTGCATTTTCTCTGCATTCTCAAATATACATTATATCATATCATGTCCTCCCTCCCTCTTCTCCTATTTCCCCTACACTCTCATATGAACACACACACACAAGTAAGAAGATCCAAAGTCATCTCTTCTCCTCCTCCATATATTCGCTCTCTTTTACAGGAAAAAAACCTTTTTTTTGGGTATTATTAGCCATACATTTATAAATAATAATATACATGGACATGTTGCAATTTTATACCAAAAAGGAAAAAAAGTAAATTCTCACTGGTGACATTTCTTTGTCTTTAGACTCTCCAATCACAGTGCCTGAGTCTGGCTCATGAATTATGATAAAGTTTAATAATACGGGAAGGAAGGCCTCTTTATTTTCCCTTTTTTCTCAATTGAGAATTCTCCATATTAATTTTGTTGAGAGAGAGAGGGGGAGAGCTGAGAGTTGATGGGATGATATCCTGTATTATGATCCTTCATATTAAAACATATTGTGGAATATCCTGAGAGAGAGAGAGAGAGAGAGAGGGTTGAAACACTTCAAGTATATTAAAACAAGCTTAAATCCTTCATTTCCCCCCTCAATAAATACGACGGCTGAATGGGGACACTTGAATTTTTGTTAAGTGGAGGAAAAACGGAAACTACTTGGAGTCTAATCATCTCTTTTATAAGCCCCTTAACATTACATGTATACATATTTTTAATATTCAATAATAATAACAGAGTTCCCAACTATTTAAGTAAGGATTTATTATTCAAATTGTTTTTTACACATTTCAAGTACTCAAAAAAAATGTTATTGACAAGAGTCATCCATTCCCCCAACAGTTGATAATTTACAATTTAGAAAAGTAGCAGGAAATCTTTGTTTAATAATAAATATTAAACATAATTTGAATTCATATAAAAAGTGCTTGTATAATAATTTTTAAATTTAAAAAAATTATGCTTCTTCAACACGCCCAGCACGAATAATCAATTTCTGGCAACTCCATGGGTTCAACTTAAAGTTTTTTTCAAAATATTTTATATCTCTCTCTTTAAATTGCTGTGATCAAAAAGATTTTTTTTTGTAAAAAATAAAGAAATGTCTTGCCTTGGTTTATTGTCTTGCTCCTTTTAAATTATGATCAGCACTTGAAAACATTAAAAAAAAATGTTGACGAACAAGACGAGAGAGAAGGGAGAATTTTCGAAAAAATGAGCATGCCTCGAGATTTTTTTGGGGGGTAAAAAATAAAGGAATACCGGTTTGGTACAGCTGGATGACTTGATGCCCCATGGAATTAATTGTGATTTTTAACCTGTGGAGTATTTATTGGAGCTATTTGAGTAGAAAACAGACGACATTGGCATAATAATAAATACAAGAGTACTTGTGTCTTGTGCTTAGTGCCAATCTTCAAAATTGTACCCCTCCCCCCTTCTATTTACTTCTTTATGGAGTGTGCAAAGTCTTTTGTTGTTGGACAAGACTTGCTAAATTTTTCATCTCCTTTGTTTTACAATTAAGGAAAAGGAGGAGGAGGGCGAGACTTGTAGAAATTTAATTTAAATATTATTCCTCTCCTTATATTCTTTTGGCTACATTATATATATACACACTGCCATATATCATGAAGAGAGATATTTTTCTCCTCTTTACCCTTGTAAACTTTAAACTCATTAAACCCCTTTGATAACTCTGAAGGAGCTCAAAGGGAAGATTTTAAACCTCTTCAAACTAACGCTTCCTCCTTTTTTTTACTTTTTGAAGGAAAAAACGGAAGCTTAACTCTCAAAGTTAATATATTTCTCTTTCCTTTTGTAGTTTTATACCTTTTTTAGCTTATTTTCTCTACAAAAAAGAACTCGCTTGAACACACTCTCTCTCTCTCCCTTCCTTTTTTTATGATTACAATTACAAGTGTTCCCTTTTAACTAGAATAAAAAGAAAAACGTTGTTTTCAACTTAAAATTAAAAATTGTCGATTAAGACACGAGATTACATTTGAGAGTTTTTTAATGTAAGAGGGATCACTCTAAATATTTGAGGGAATGGGAGAAGAGGTAACGCCATTTTAGTTGGGTATAAGGAAATGCCATTAAATCATAAAATGAAAATATAAGATAGCAAGCCCTCTGAAAATGCAAGTTATTTTGTCTATGTGTACGGGAAAAACCCGGGTATCTTTGGCATTGTGTTGTGTGTTGCATGTCTTGTAAAAGGGTTAGGTTTAATGTGGTCTATCTATGCAGGAGAACTGCAACAGGCTCTGGCAAAAGGTAAATATTTGACTATACACAAAGGCACGGGAAATGAGTGTAGACGCCATAGAATCCAGAATATTTCATGCCATCATTACATTATATGGGAATATGATAAGGAACCCCCCCCCCCTCCTCACTTTACACACAGATACATGCCAGTCTCTGTTTACTTTCCGAGTTTCAAGAAACTCAAGATACCACACCCCCCCCCTTCTGCCCGTATAATAAGAGATGCGTGCAGGGAGAGAAGGGAGTTTATGAATTTATGAAATATTATGTGGTGAAAATTCCTATTAAATTTCTAAATTGTCTTGTTCCTTGACAGCCTACACGGAGGATCTATACGGAAGGACGAGGGTGCTTGGGAGACCCGAAGAAGACTTGGCGGTCGTCATCATCGTCGCTACATTATCCCCATTATATACATAATAACTGTGTACACCCACATAGAACACAGTTTTACCCGGGTTATGAGAGAGGACGGTGAAAGGACGGAGGGACTGTCTCGTGGTTGGATGGAAAAATTGTTCAAAATGCCAAACTTGACAATGCCTTCTTGGCGGCCCAATTCTTTCCGCCTTACTATTCTTCTCATCATTCAAATTTTATGCCTTCCCCTGATTACTCAAGGACTTGACACATGTGAGTACATTTTTCAATTCTTTTTTTTATTCATCTCCTCAATTTTTCATTTTATTTCTTCTTTTCATCAAATTAAGACGTTTAAAATATTCTACAAATAAAATTGATGGCCCTTCATGTCATCTTTTCTTGTTCTTCTACTTGTAAAGAAAAGCAATCTGTTTAGTTTTTTTTTAAAAAAAAGGTCAAATTGATCTACCTTTAAATTTAAATGCAAAAAAAAGTTGTTGTCATTTTTTTCATGATTGGCTCAATGTTATTGACAACAAAGGAAGGCGTGACATGAATGCGTAATAATTGTAGACTTCTGTTCAAGTTGACAAGAAATGTGACAATAGGATGACAATATTTTTTTGAATTGTCATTAATATTGATGACACATTATATAAGGCATATGCACATCATACAAATTATTCCAAGTTGAAGCTTGTCAGAATGCAAATGGAAGTTAAATTGGGATTAAATTTATGACCAAGTCATAAGCCAGGTGTCTTTACATTTACACACACACACGCATTTTTTTTCAATTTTTGTCTGTTGTGTATTTTTATTGTCTTGTCTAGTTTGAATGTGCCCTTTTGTGTTGCTCATCCCGCTCCCATCTCCCAAATTTCGTATCCAAATGTGTATTTTGTGTGGCTAACGAATGGAACGAATCGGGGTGAGGAGGGATGGGAGGTCATGAACATGGAACATTTTTTATGTTTAAATTGTCTATAATACATACCCACCGCTATAGACACGTGGTCCCCCCTTTCTTTTTTGTCATGAAGGTGAGTTTGTAATTAATGTTCTCTTCTTTTGTCTTTTGAACCAGCTCAATGCACCATGCCACTTGGGATGGAATCGGGTGAAATTAAAGACTCGGATCTGTCAGCCTCCAGTTCTTTTGACACGGGTATGTACATAGAACAACCAACCCAACTTTTTTTTAAAAAAAAGAAGTATTTTCATGGTTTTTTTTCTAAATTTCAGGGAACGTGGGACCTCAAAATGCCAGGTAAGATGGTAGGGATAATTATGAGGATATAAAATGCAGGGTATTAAATTCCTTGTCGTCATCTTCATCTCATCTTTCAACGCTTGTCACCACAACCCATGACTTTGAAAATTGAAACATTTAATTACTAAATATTAAAAGGCGTCCATCATTTCATTACTTACCCCCCTCCTCCCCCTCTGCCACTAATAATAGCTCTTGAAATTAAAAGCCCAGTCATTGGATTAGGTCCCTTATCATATAATGGATAATTACATTAATTAAACATTTTTGTTTAAATCTCTCCCATTTCAATTCAACTCCACACTTAAATTGAAAAAAAATAAATTCTTTTGTTGAAAGAGAGAGTGGAAATTGGGAAAGAAGAAAGTGAGAATATTTTAGAGGAGGGTTTGAAAAAAAACAAGTTCAATTTATTTGGAGAAAAAAAGTGAGGCAGTTGGGCAGTTTAATATTTTGACAGGTGTTGCTTGTGTGTTGTAAGATGGGTCTAGAATTGGAGTTGGCCCTTTCATTAAAGAAGAGCCACACCTCCTGAGCTCATTTACTGTCAACATTGGATGGAATTTAGGAATTCCCCGACAAAAACGTTGTTTCGGAAAACACCCTTAATTAATGGCCACCTTCCTCCTTTCCCTCCATTTCCTCGTCGTTTTTTTCCAGAGTAAGATATTCTTCCTTTTATTATGTTTGTACATTCCATTTACAATGCAAAACTTTGGTCTTTTGGTGGGTAAATTGCGTGAGGTTATGGTTAAATTTTAATCATTTCCATTGTTTTTTTGTGTAATGGATGCGTAATCCTGGGTCCATGTGTTAAGAAAAAAGTTTTTTTGGACAGAGGCAGTGGAAATATGGAAGACCACCAAAGGCATGTATGTTTAATGTAATGCCCCATTATAATAAATTATGTTTCACAGCTCACGCTCCCTTCTCTCCCCTGTTATCTCTCTATGTAAATTAAAACACGTCTCCTCATTTTCTCAAGAGAGTGACCAGGAACAAGCCTGTTAAAACCCTTTTGTGGCATCATTTATTTTACACTCTGTACAGTTAGGCGCCTCCATTATTAACCCCCCTTTTTCTCATCTCTCTCTCAATCCAAGTTTGTTACATCTTTTTAAAAAGAGGAAATTACATGAACTATTTTCCATTTCTTTTTATTAATAGAAATTAAATCTCCTCCTTCTTCATCCCTCCATTTTTTTGAAGAGGGAAAAACATTTGTTGGATAGACTCATGCTGACTTTTGACACCAGAATTCAATTTGTTTTTGTTATTCTTCTAAAAATAAAAGTTGGGAGGTCATTGTGACCCGGTCTGTCTAAAATGGTAGGGAGATTTCGTAACATAATAAGGATCACATGAGGACTCTTTGGACTAAGGCGCATTCCATGAGAAAAAAAATAAGTTAACTGGGGGGATAGATAGCCCATTAGGCGTGTAGAAATTTTTTTGACTTTTAGTTAAAAATTCTCAGGGGGACCTTTTGAGAAATGTGAGACGAAGCATGAGTTGTGAGTTGCACATGTATCAAAGGGGGTACAAGTTGTGTAAGGATTGGTTGAGGTAAAGTTTTTTTTCTGTGTGTCCTCGAGTGTTGAAGATGAAAAAGTATAAAGTGTTGCGTAATGTTGGGGAAGAATAGGAAAATGGAACAAGTATTTCATTTTTGGGGAACCACAGTTGGGATTGAGATTTCATCCATGAGTCTATCTGTGTACAAGAGAGAGAGAGAGAGAGAGAGTACATGAGAGTTGGTATAAATGGATGGTACACGTATTCACTTTTTGAGAGACAAGTCTTGTTACAAATGTGTCAACTGTGTGCCTAGAGCGTTGAGTGAAATGAAGCCCTTTGGGTGGCTTCTTCCTCGTGCTTTTGTTCTCGTTCACCCAATGTTGAGGTTTCCTTTTTCCAAATGAAAGGAGTTTCAAGGGGGAAAACGTGAAAAGTGAAGCCAGTCAGTTTTATTTGAAAGACCACAGGGACGGCATGCATGGTAACCATGTTCCAGGCTTCTCAAATATAAAAAGTATTTGCCTAATATTTATATAAAAGAGCTATACATGTAAAACTTAAAAGTCTCAAGCCAGATGGGCCTATATCCATGACAAGTAGAGTCTCATTGAAAATATCTCATTTTGGTCTCTTCTTGTACAAGTCACTTTGGCTGGTCGTTGGTGAAATGTTGGATTGAGGAAGAAGGCCCGTCCATGTTGTTTGCTTGCTGTTGGGAAGTTTAAAAGGCAAACTAGTCAGATTCCCCTCTGTGTGTACCTAATTAGAATGATTAATTGGACACGTGACAGATATTTTCTCCTCAGCCTGCCTATATAATGAGTAGCTGAAAGATGAGAATCATCTCTATTTCCAGTCCTCTCCATAGCCATCTTTCCCTCAATTCCGTCTTTTCTATTAAACATCCATCAGTCCATTCACCAGACAGCCCACAGCCCCAAATTTTTCTTTGTACTCTCCCCCCTGTCTCTCTCTACACAAGACGGGAAGTACAAAAAGAGTTTTCTCCTTCAAAAACAATTTCAAAATCATCAACTATTACGCATACTAAACATGATGTTAATCAACTCATTAATTTTTTTAAGGGCCCGCCATGTTCATTGTATATAAATATTTCATGAATAAATTTTTGACTTGAAGCTCTTCCATCAGAGTTATTTAGAAATAGTAAAAGGAAATTAGTCGATGCTTCACATTGACTGTGCATTGAACCGTAGGATTAAAAAAAAGAGAAAGTATTGCAACCGATGCCATGTGTAATGGCATAAATTTATCCTCAACTTTTTTTTAAAAGGGAGGCCAAGACTGTAATTAGAAATGAGGAGTGAGATTTTTTTAAATTGATCACGCGGTTTAGAAGAGAGGAGAGGGGGGAAGATATGAGAGAATTTGAGGAAAATAATGTTGGCGGATTTAGAGATGACGCAACAAATAAATGATGTAAAAGAAGGGAGAAGAATGAGGGGTAGAAAGACAAGTTGTTATAATTTCAAGACAAATAGTAAATTGCATGCTATGGACTTGTACAGACTGGAATTATTTTGGTTGTAGCTTTCCCTTCTTGTTCATGTTCACAAAACGACAAGGAGGGAGTCTCTGGTGGTTTGTATTGGTAGGGATATGTTTAATTTAAATACATAAATGAGGACGAGAATTAATCTCAAAGGTACGTATCAAACCGAACTGGAGTCATTTAGGGGTGAATTCATCCATTTGATACTTAAGTCCTTCTCTCTCTCTAATGATGTTGACTATATCCGCTGTCTATACTACACAGAGAGGGAGAGGGGTTTTGCCGATATGACAGAAAATGTTGGCCTGCCTTGTTGTAGCACTAAATTTAGAGTTTTTGGGGATATGCAGACAAGCAGATGGAGACTCATCAAGGAGGAGATGTACAGTCTGCTACTTGGGTTTTAATTTTGTCTTGTGAGTCACCATCAGCACAACATTCCGACACTTTGTTACTAATAACCGTTCCTGTGACAAGCCCCATCATCCTCACTCTTCCCCCCTCCCCACTTTTGTCACTCGTTCCCTTCTTACTCTTTCATATTTTCATATCTTGGCCGCCACAACACACAAAACAGAATAGGCATCGACCCGGATAGAATTCAAGACAAAAAAACGGGGGGATGGGTGTGTGTAGGTATTTGTGATGTTTTTTTGGCTATTGAGGATGATTCCTAATATCATATTGATGGAGTGCTTTGGCCTATACGTACATGTTGTAAATAGTTGAAGAGGTTTTGAAAAATTTCCCATCCCTTGACTCTTCATGGAGCATGGAGATGGAGCACATCTTTTTCTTCTTTGTCAACAAAACTAATCTTTCATCGGATTCCTTGTTGTTGCTCCCAACAAGAATTTCACATGTAATATAAACTATGGGATGAGTGGGGGTACATGTCACACAGCTAATATGTTCCCTTCACATCCTTCCTCTCCATCCTAATCAGCCACAGATAAAAAAACCCAAGAGTGGGATGTGGACCACAGAGCCCCATCTTTTTTGACAGTCTCAACTTTTTTTTGACGATCACAGCAAAAAAATGGTGGTTGTTTATTATTGAAATATTGATTAATTATCTGCTCTTTCATATTATGAGGAGATGACGAGGGGATGAGAGAGGAGAGAAAGATTCTTTTTTTCTCTCTGTCATGATCCATGTTACAAGATACAAAGGAAAATGTAATAAATGAGAGATTGAAGGTAGAAAATAAACGAGAGATTCTTTTCAACAAAAGGAGGGAAATATTTTTAACGTAATAATTTGATTGAAATTTTGTGGAGGGTATTGCTTAGTGGACTTATTGACTGACGGTTGGTTTTTTTGGTTGGAAGGTACGGAGAAATAATAATGAAATTCCTGGAATGGAGAAGCTTTTCCCCTCTGTTTCCATGATCTGGATTGTAGCCGGGGAGGAAATGGAGATGCTGTTGTTGAATTAATTTTCATTTTATACTTTTCCTCTCTCTTTGATCATGTCAGCCAGTCATTGTCATGCACAGGGGAATATCTTCATTTTTCATACTCGCAGATTTGACGGATTTCTCCTGCCTCCGGGAACTAGGGTGCGAATCTAACAAACAGGAGGCCTTCAACATCCTAACAAGCTCAACTGAATCCCTTTCCCTTTTGTTTGACCCATCATAATTTAATTATACGCAATTGGTTCCACAAATGTTCATCCATTTCAACTTTTTCTGTCTCTCTGTCTTTGACAGCCTAACTTTGACAAGTCAAACTACCTAAAATATTCTACAAAAGCTTTTGAAAAAAGGGTAAAGTCATGTACCTGAGTACTACAGAGGCACACAATGTAATTATTATCACCTGAGAGAGAAAAAAGTTTACAAAAAAATATTTTTGTTTACAAACAAAATTTATCAAGTCAAAACAAGTTTTTTTTTTGTCTCATAACTTTTCTCTCTATTTTATCATGGAGAGGGAGAGACATCCTTTTTTTATTATTTGTCTTTGTACATTTTATAAACTATGAAGGGAGGAAGAGGGGGGGAGTAGATATTTAAAATTATCACCAAAAAAAGAAAACTACAAAAAAATTAGTTACAACTTGCCAGTTCCATAATTTTATTTATTTATGTTTTGATCAATGAATTACGCCTAAATTTACGACGTTAAAATTAAATTCTTGTTAATCATGGACTCTTGCCTAGTGTTGGGAATTGTTGGGAGAGGAGGAGGGGGGAAGGCCCATTAAAGTAAATCTGACAGATTTTTCTGGTTACGACCCAGGGATCCTTAGACCACAGTTAGCGAGGGAAGGGATAGACAGCGGCGTCAAGAGAGTTAAAGAGCACCCAACCCTATTATAAATACAACAAGATGGTGTAGTATAATACACAATATATTATATTCTAACAAGACCAAAAAGAACCGACGAGTCCTCCAACATACACTCATTTTTTTCTCCTAGTTGAAACCACCACAAAGGGGTTAAACATTAACTATTTTTACCTGTGCAGTCTAAGAAGAACAGGAGGAACTGTCCTACATTGGATACGCAATAAATGATGATAATAGTTGAACACAACACGTTCCAATGTGAATTACATTCAAGATGGTGGTGTATGAATATGAACCCACTACATATTTTTGCTATCACTCTCTCTCTCTCATCATCTAATATTCTTCGCCATGGAAGTACAAAGATTTTTTTGTGTGTTCATCTTCCTTGTTCTATAATGGAGCGAGAGTTGAAAAGATAAGGTTAGGAGCTGGAGGCCAAATCATTATCTGTGGATGTGTTTCTTATAGTATTTGTGAGTATATAAATATAGATATTGTACAATATAAAGAAGGAGAGACGGCGATAACAAGGTGAATCTAATGGTAGGATATAAGATACCCCCAAAAACTTCCTTTGGCTCTCTCTCTTCTTCTTCTGTTCTCGACAGAGGATGAAACAAACGTTGCACAGCATGAAACCCGAATCTGAAACTAAGAACTGGCACAGAATTCTAAATTAGAATCTATTACATGTAGCCAGTAGTGGAGGGAAAAAGGACTATAAATAAATATAAATACATACGCGTACAGACGTTAAATATATCTCTTGAGCATTTTCATTTCTTGTAAAAAGGATTTATTTAGGCAAGGTGGTAGCTCCACACACCTTCTCTCTCTCTCTTAGTCAAACAACTAAACATTTCCCAAAACAACAAGGACAAGGCTAAAATAATGAATGTTCTGTCAAATCCTCTAGTCCAGCAAATTATATTGAGTAATTCCTCCATATTAAAGTTTTCTACAAATTCCATGAAAAATGATTACTCTTCTAACATGAACTTTATAAAAGAATTTTTCAAAAAATGTCATTTAAAAAGACAAAATCACTTTCTCAAAATAATGGTAAATAGTGGAAGCACTTACTAGAAAAATGTTAAACCTTGACCCTTGTAGCCCATTTGGTAGTAAAGAGATAGTATGAAAAGGGTAAATGGTCGTGTGGCAGTGTAAAAAGAGTTGAAAATATCTTTTGGGGGGGGTGAATTGAATTGAGGGACGTGAGGACAATGGTTAAATATTTAATAGTTGGGGATGAGGAGGGTAAGGATGGGATGAGATGGCGGTGAAGTGGCGACGGAAGTGATAAATTGTTTGGTCTTTGGGACAACAGTGATGGTGAAAGCGATATTGATCGGATGTGTTTTTCTTTCTGTATGTTGCATTATTTTAAATGTTACAGGGTTCGAGTGGAACGTCAGGGGGGAAGTTGGTGCCCAAAGAATCAAATTACATCAGATGCCGAAGAATGGCTTCAAGTAAGTCAAACTCCTCTTACTACATACACACACACTACCACTACAACATTTTTCACTCTGGTTATTACATAACTTTTCTAAACATACCAAGAGGGAATGATTACGTTTAAGAGATACCCATTTTTTCCAACCCTTTTGCTCATACAACTACAAGTTATAGTCTATACCTTTGTACATTTCTTTGAAATGTAATTTGAGAGTCAGTTATACTACAAACGGCCTAAACTTTTCTTCAAATAACTTTGGGAGGGGAAGATGCGGAGATAAGATGGCTATCTTCACTGTGTCGTCTACAACCCAATGATATGAATTAATGGGCTGATGACATTACTTTGTGTTGAATGACGTGTGGGAACTATTCCATTCAACGATTTTTTACCAAGATTAAAATTACCAATGCTCAAAAAAAACATTTTACATTTAAATATTTATTGTTCATTTTTTTACCAGACAGATGTTTTTTAGTATCGTCATATTTCTTGCTATTGAATTTTATTACAATTGAAGGGAATAAATAATAATTTCAATTTCAGATTGATTTGCACACGGTTCATGTGATAACTGCGACGGAGACACAAGGACGCTTTGGGAATGGACAAGGGCAGGAGTATGCGGAGGCCTATCTAATTTCATACTGGCGACCGGAATTGGGAAAGTGGGTGAGATACCGGGACTACACGGGGAATGAGGTGAGGACCAATTATCAAGTTATTTTATTACTTTGTTTAATTCCATTGGAAACTTTTGTGACTCTACACAATCCACAGAGAGAGGGGGGGGGGAAGTTGGTAGGGAAATTGTTCCACAAATGAATTTACGATAACGGAAATGAAATAAAATGGCGGGCCATGGTAATGAGAGGATCCCAGGACTAGTTCAGTCATAAAGTGGAGGCAATTGAATCAACTCTGGAGAAATTGGAATTAGAAGAGAATCAGCTGAACACACGAATGAACTTGTCTGTTACAGATACAAAAACAGAGGGATACTTCCATATATTATCTCTCTCTCTATGTAAGCAGATGGGATGAGATTCCAATTGATGAGAGTGAGGAAGAGATCTCAAATTGTACAGATGCACCCACCAATCCAATCTTCGTACAATCAATGCAAATTATTCGAGGTAGAGAGAGAGCTAAGCTTTAAGATGTTGACTATCCAGCTTTACTTTCTCCACTTTCCCTCTAATAAGTCGGCAACATTATTTGAATGGGAGTATATGAGGCAGGGACTCTTTACATTTACAATACAAAAGGACGAGGCACAATGAGCAAGTCCTAGTTTAACATTTAGGGAAGGAGGAGGGTAAATGGTAATGTGTGTAGAAACATTACGATTTGAATATTCTTGGTCTCTTCTTCCTACTACAATTCTATATTCTTCCTCCATGTAAGGAGGACAACATGGAGACGGGGATGGGATGAAGGAAATAATAATAGAAAAACCAGCAGAATGGAAGGAGTGAAACCACCATTCATGCAACTTTCCCTTCGTTATGTTGGCCATTTCAATTTCCATGCAAATATATTGCTCACAAAACGAAGATTTCCTTGTTTTGTTTTCTCAATTTGGCAAAGATTCTTCCCAACTCATTCTTCCCTTCTTTTTTCTATAGCCCTGTCTCTCTAACAATACTACAACCGTGTCCATGTTTTTTTTACTCTTGCTACATTTACTCAAAAATGTAGGGGAAAAAAGATATAGCAATTTTCTTAGACTCCGTTCCATTCTCTATTATGTAATGCCTTGTACTGTCTATATGCATTGTACTCGAGTCTTGATAACGTTCCACATCTCGACTGGCAATATTCTTTATTTCTTTTGATGGAAACTTGTGTTCTCCAGCCTCCTCTCTCTCAAGTACAGCTACAGGGAAAGTGTATGAGTGTCATAACGATAAAAATTTGGAGTAAACTGGGATGTACACATTTGAGTGATATTTTTATGTGTGTTGATATAAAGTATTGTTTTATGTACATGTTTACAGATTTTAAAGGGAAATATCAATACGTATTTGGCGTCCAAGACGGAACTCAAGCCTCCAATAATAGCGTCAAAATTACGGTTCCTTCCTTACAGTCACCACCGACGGACAGTCTGCATGCGTTCCGAAATTTACGGCTGTCCTTTTCGAGGTAACAATTTTCTCAAAGAATTTTCATGTGCCTCCAAAAAACTGAAAGCTAAAGTGCCAACTCGTGCTTCTCCATTATGCGTCTAATCTCGTCTAAATTAAGACAAAGTGTTTGTTTCCTCCAAACTGCAATGCAGTTACCTCCATTTTCCCCCTCCTTGTCTTAACTCGACCTTTCACCATTCTCCCTTTTTCTTTTTCTTTGGACAACTTAATTATATTTATTAGTTAATTCACTCTCCATTTTATCATGCCCCAATCCCATTCTCCCTTGACACTATCTTTTCCGTAAGCATGCCATGTTCACTTTTTTTTTGTTTCTAATGTTGGCATTTTTATTTTTTTTATTCAGGTGGCCTGCTCAGTTATACAATGCCACAGGGAAGTAAACGTGGCGAAAATTGGAACTTTTATGTAAGTCATTTAAATAAATGATTAAAATTAAATAGTATTTTAATTAATTTTTTTAAAATTGTAGGATCACACTTATGATGGTTTTTGGGATGGTAATAATCTACGAAATGGGTTGGGACAACTCATTGATGGTCGTGGGGGTCCTGATAATTTTAAAGATGATTACTATGGCCCTGAGAGAGGCAAGTCAATTTTGTGTTATTATTTAATATTACAAAAATAATATTTTAAAAAAATCTATTGTTGTCATTTGTATTATTTAAGTTTATTATCAAACCAAAAAGAAACTAATGGTGACCACTCTCCCGTAGTTGGATAATTTATCGTATTATTTATTCTGTATTTATTTTTGTGTACGCTAACAAAAAAGAGAGGGAAGAAATGTTTTTGACGTTGGTGAATTTTTCACGACTTGATGCTAATGAAGAGATACAAAGAATAGGAATTATGAATCGTCGTGAATATTTCATTACAAGTCAAAGAACCAATGGTTCAAAATTTAGTAAGAGTTGAGTGGTAATGTTAAGTAATGCGAGGACATGAAAAAAAATGAGAAGAAATATTTGTGGGGTGGATATGAATCTCTTAATGCATTGGGCGCACCTGGGTCCTCAATTCTGTGGTTAGCATTAAGTTGGGAGAGAAGGGAGTTGGAGGAATATTATTAGTTGAGAGTTATCGTCTCCCTTTGCTCTGCGTTTGTGTACCCTCACATTATTAGATTTGTTGGGCTGGTATTTCTCCAGTCCATTCCTTTGAGAAAGAAATATTTTCTGCATGTTCAAATTGTAAGAGTAAATAGACTCGTTGAGAAAAAATATATTCCTCTCTTTTTTTTTAAACCGCCGGATGGTAATTCGTCCATATGTGATTCCCTCACGCTCCTTTGCCTCTATCCTTCATCCAGAGCCAGAGCCAGTGTAGAATTGCCCACAGTTCCATGTGCACTAAAATTGTTTTTTATCTGAAGAGGAGGAGAAGGAGGACTTGGATAAGTTTATGAGAGATGTGTTTACTCAAAAAGTTTACTTTTTTTTCCCTTGAAACTTTTATGATGTGGCTACCATGTGTGTGTGTGTATGTATTGACTTATTGATGCTTTTTTATGTTTGTAGGGAAAGGATGGGTTGGCTGGAAAAATGACACACGGAATAGCTCAAGTCCAGTCGAAATCATTTTCAAGTTTGAATCTGTCCGAGAATTCAATGCTCTCTACATTCATGCCTCCAACCAGTTCCCCAAGGATGTTCAGGTAATTCCTCGTTTACTACCATGTTTTTGCTAAGTGAACACGAGTTACTTATTAGTCCCTACATGATTTTTTAACATTTTCCTTCTTTATTTTATCACCCAATAATTATTCCCTTTCCTTTGTCTGTTACACTGTACGACTGTACACATGATACTTTTATTAATATTCAATCACAATAATGAAGATTGTACAGAAGGGAGAGGATCTTCAAAGGAAAAAAATATTAATTAATTATTTTACCTGTTCATGTTATGAGCTTAGTTACATGGACAGAAGAATGTTTAAGCGACCGAGTGGAAAAGATGGAGAGGAATAAAAAGTTTGAAGTTGTAATCTAATTTTAAAATGTAGGTAATATGGGAGTGGTCGACTTGACAGTAAAGGGTGGCACAAGTTGGTCTTTCACGACTGCATAAATTATCTTGACCAGTTTTTCTCTATTTACCGACTTGTCTGTCACTCTCATTTCACTTATTAGATCTCTCTCTCTCTCTGTCTGTACAAGGGATGTAAAAGATAGTCAGGTCAGACTTTGGCAATGGAAGAAGTGACCACATCATCATTTGAATGTCAATGCCAGTTTGTTTTGTATTAGCATGTGTGTGTGTGGGAGTAACACAAAGATGTCAGTCTTCCCTGGCCAATCATCAATCAATCTTTTTGTGTACTGTTTGTCTACTCAGCTACCTAAACTCTAATTATTGATAGAGAGTTTGATAAAATTTCATCACATTTTCAATTCATTTGAAACTCCCTCCTTTCAAAGCCCGGGCACAAAATTTGATGAGCAGTAAATAAAATTTATAATGTTAAAAAATACAAAGAAAAATGGGGCGGAACCCTCTAACAGGAGTTTAAATAACCAGCCAATTATTTTTATTTAAAATGTTTACAAAAACATTTTTTTATTAACTCATACTCAAAAATTTTGTATTCATAAAAGAAATCTGGAATGGGGTAAATGGTCAATGTTTCTCAGAAAAAAAGGTTGACGTATTCATGTCAAAGTTTGATTTGTTTACAAAATCTTTATCATCAATCTTCCTCAATTTGGAATGTGCTCTACATTCAACCCCGCAGAGATTTCTCTTGTAAATTTCTCTATCCTTTTTTTCTCTCTCCTTCTCCCTGGGTAGAAAATTGTTTTTAAAAATATTTCGTACATGTGGTCATTGCCATGTGAGAGAGAAATATGAGATATATTTGTTTCAGTTTTACTGCATTACATTTTACACAATTGGGTGCATGGATTCAATGAATTGTAACATCCTGAGAGAGTAAGATTTCTTCCAGAGAAAAAAAGAGATTGTGGAGTACAATCAAGTCCTAATAAAGGCTGGAGAATGGGGATGATTGGGGTTTGATATCGATATTTTATAGATTTGCCAGCTCATAAACATTGGCTTGTTGTTTTCTACAAAATTTCACCTTGATATAATCGGGAGACCCATGCGAGAGAGAGAGTCTGTCATGAGATTTTGATCTGGAGAGTGAACCAACTTATTATTATATTCTACAGGCTTGGCCTAGACTCTGTGACTTGTTTAGTGAGCAAAAAAAAACGTCCTAATAAGCCAATCTCTGATTCCAATGCCTTAACTGAATTATTTTATCTGTACTCTTACTCAACTCTGAGGATGAGATAAGGAGTAACCTTAATAGTAGCCATGCGTTTGCATGTCCACCTTTTTTTGATGGTTCCTCCTATGCACTGGAGTATACTCCAAGTAGGCCCACGTAGGCGTTGGAGAGGCAGGTAATACTCCAAAGGATGGAATGATGGAAATAAAAAGAATTTTATGAGCTTCATTGCAGTCTTCCCCTCCTCTGGAATACACTCGCTATTGCCGTATGACATGTCATGAGGGTTATCCCAGTAAATAAGGGAGAAGAGTTAGTTAAGTAATAAGACGGCGGCAGTCACTGCAATAAAAAATGAGCACATTGCATTGTCTACAACACAAAGATAGGACATGAGCTCTCCTCTTCCCTTATTATTTTCTTCACAAGAACAAAGACCAGTCAAAAAAAAACTCACGGGCAGTTTTTTTGCTACATGTAAAATAAAATAATAAGAGAGAGAGAGAAAATTGTAGAGGTAGAAGAGAAAGTAATAAAAATAAATATATAGAGAGCGAGGGATGAATGTAATTTGCACAAATTTTTCTTTGGTTGATGTTCTTGTTCTAGTCCTCATTAGTTGAATGGACAGGATTATTAGATGGTCTAATGGTTCTTATTAGCTCCTGGTTTATGACAATAGACAATCTCCATCCCCATCATTATGCCCTTTTATGATGTTCAAGTGTCCTTCTAACCTTGTCTCTCTCCCTAATTCGCACTAATTAGCATATTAGTTGTGAATCTTCCCATCCACCACTAATCTCCCCAATTTTTTTCTCCGTCTTTTACAAATAACACGACAAGTCTCTCTCCTAGTTTATTATCTAAATTATTTTTAGTGGAGGGAATTAAAAGTTTGGACATTTTGTGCATTCTGGATTTTTATGAGTCTACCCACTTTGGACATTTTTGGGAATTAATCCTCATGAGGAATTGAATGGGATGTTGTGACCACACATTTATAGATTTAAATTGTACAATACTTGTGTATATGTACCACAATGGAGGGAAGCCTTATTTAGCTATAAAATTTGTTGACTGACGGGAGGAAAGTAGAATTCATTGTAGGACATGTATAGCCATTTTAATTAAAATCCAACCGGTGTATTGAGCAGTCAGAATATTCTACTTTTTGGATCTACACACAGCCCATGGTTCCCATGTAATGTACATAAGTGGAAGAGATGTTAAGAATAGCTTGAATTTAACTGTCAGAAATGGCACAATGTTGAATAGGGAAATCCAGCTGATTGAGCCAGTTTTGTAGAGAAATGTATGACTACTCTCCCAATGTTTGTCAAGGTACTCGCGTACATATGGAGGACATGGCCAAAGGCTGTAGAGATTAAGGCCTTTATATTTCTCTCCCCCACTCTCCATCTTTTGTGTGGCGATGAGTGGGGGGGGGACGGAGGTAAAATGTAAAATGGTGGGGAATGAAAAGTTACATTTGGATTTGAAATGATTTTAGAGGGGGAAAAGATTATGGATTTTATATTTATGAAACAAGAAGAACTCTCCTCATGTATTTATGTATCCGAAATTCGGAAGGATGGTTTTTGCCTAGACTTTTCTCTTTTTTTGGACAGTTTTGAGACAGGAAGAGAATTCTCCTGTGCTCATTAAAGACTTGCCTTCCATAAAGTCGTCTTGATGGTGACATTTATGCGGGTTTTATTGTGGAGAAACCATGCAAATATTTATTCAAATTGACAACTGGTTTGGACACACATTCAATTTACGTCCTTGCCCTCCTCCGCGTCTCTTTCATCTCTTCGTCTCTCTCTCTTGTGCTTCTTCGTCTCTTTAACGAAGCTCGTAAAAATGAGTTGTCGTTGTCGCTAGTCACAATTAAAATTCTTCATCTCTCACTCTTCCCTCACACTTGAATTGTTTTAACTGTCGTTGACTGAATTTAACTAGCAAAATCTAAATTGTACAAAACTTTTCCAATTTCCAATCCCTTCCTCCTCCATGTAAAATTCAAAAGAGCTATTTCCGTTTTTAACCAAAGCGTACAATTTTATTGTCATTTTTTGTGCATCTCTTGAGACTATTCCCATATATAGATACCCCTCCATACTACTACAAGTCTCTCTCTCTAAACTGTAGCCAATTTAATTATGGCGAAGAAAATTACGTTTTAACTAAAGTGACGATTTATATGTATCGCAGGTAACAAAAAAGGGTTGACACGGTTTTTTGGTTAATATGACCAAAAGTAAATTAGAAATTGTCAATCTTTTTTTTGTTATGGACATTTTCCCATTTTCAGTGCAGGCACAAGCTTTTCGTGACGATGACAAATCTCTCATTTTTCTCACTCTCCAACATTTCCACTCACAAAAGAATTTTTGGCTCTTTTTTTGGCGAACCGAAAAGTGTGGGGCTTTAATTACTTTTATCTTTGAGATGAGGAGCATCAGCAAAGTTTGGCTGTGTGTGTGTGCAATTGGTAAAAAAGAAGAATTGTGTGAATAATGACAGTACGAGGTCGTGCATGTAAATTAAGAAAAAGCCTCAAGGTATGGACTTGTCAATGGAAAGGCGTGATTTAACTCCAAAATCTTAACTTTGTTCATTTGGCTAAAATTGGCTTTATTGTTTTCCAACTTTTTAGTAGTTTTCTTCAGCTCCAGCTGAGGTTTCGCAATATCCCTTCACATGTACGAGAGTCAAGACGAGACAAGAAATTGGAGTTTGTGGACTCGTTAAACTTGATTGAGTTTGAGATGCAAAAGAGTCATTAATTTAAATGAAATATTCCATCCATTTTTAGCCCCCATATTAATATTAAAAGAGAGACAAAAAAACGAAGTCATGGGAATGAATGACGACATGTTATTCTAACCCCCCTGGTATGTACATTAATGCCAAAAATGAATATGAATAGAGTTTTGCTCTAAAATATTCATATTGATACACTACACCCACATAAAAATAAATATCTCTTACCATTATTGACATTTATACGTAGTTATCCCCCCTCCCTCCATTTTTGAGAGTTGAAGAATTTGTTACACTATTTTAGTTTCAAAAAAGGAATTAATAGGATAAGTTAATACTCTTTTTCATATTTTATAGTCTCTTTTACAGTCCATAGTTTTTCATCCTCATTTATCAGAGAAGAGTAAACATTGATTATACTTTTGCAACATTTTTTACTATCCTTGTCCCATCAACTCTCCTCCACTAAATCATGGAGAGTCCCCAAAAAAGTTTTTTTATCTGTGTTGTAATGTAATCATTACAGTCTCCAACAAATGCACCACAGGGACAAGAGTTAAGTTGGTGGAAATTTATTATTTTTCAAAAATTTACACACCACTACTGACTCCAACCTAACCAAAAAAATCTTGTGAGGTTTTTAAAAGAAAGACTATTAATGAGCTACCCCTGTACAAAAAAGAGAGAGAAAATTTTGCGGTGGAGAAAAGGAAAGGATAACTCATGTTCCTTGAGAGTATATGGGACTATATATAGGATGGTATTTTACCTTTAATATTTTCATGGGACTAGACACAAGTCCACATTCCATGAAGTGCAAGGGAGCTCTCCAAGCTAACAAGCTAAACTAGTTTAAAAATTGTATATCAAATACTCTTTAATGGCAAATATGTAAAGACACTTTTTTTGGTTGGCAACTTTAGTGGGTAAATGTGCATCCACATAAAAAAGGAGGGGAGAGAGCCGGTTTTCTGCCTTACTACATCCCGTCAATGAGAAAAAATAAAATCTTTGTGTAATCGATGGAGACAGTGAAAGATGGGAAGCGTTTGGAACGCCTTTTCTTCCACCCGCCTCACAAAACTATTACACATACTCTCGTTATGTTTTCAAAACTCTTTCCATGTACAAGGACTCTGTTGAGCAATTTATGCCTTGTTAAAGATCTCATGATACAAGGCAGATAGTCCTCTCTGTATAAACAGTCTCTCTCTCTCTCTTGACTTATTTTGTCCATGTCTTTAACCTTCTACTGTCTTACAGGTGCCAAATTCTCAGGTCATTATCATTTAACCAACTTTTTAAATTAGGGAGGATTCACTTTATATTTTATTTTTAATATTATTGTCCTCCAAATGTTCTTCATATGACAAGATCCTGGAGAGAGATAGACTGTCATGAGAAAAAAATGGATGGAAATACCGGAAATTGGTTGTCATTCAAGTGCGTGTGTGGAGACAAAGCGGAAATTAATTTTGAAAAGTGTGTGTGTGTCTGTGTCTTGAATAGAAATATTCACAATAATATTCCCTGGCATTTTTTTTGGCAAGCAAGAGAGAGAGAGAGAAAAAAAAGGGAAGAGGGGAGACGTCATAAGTTGAGAAGATGAAAGATTTGTTTTGCGTGTAGACAAGTTCATTCATGCAGTTTTTGGTGGTGTTCAGGTGTGGAAATTCTCAGACAGAGTCCATGGAGTAAGTGAGTGAGTGAGAAGAAAGAATTTTCTCCCTAACCGAATTTAGAGTAGATTTTCTCCCATTTCCTCTTTCTCTTTTTACTAACTTTCGCTACGGGGACTTGTGGAGTGAGTGAGTGAGAGGAGAGAGATGAGAATCAAGGCAAAACATGGGAAAGAAAGGCTCATAATAATAATATGGAAAATGGAGCCCCCATGTACTCTCTCTTTCTTTTCTCGGCTTCAAGGTGTCGAGGGACTCCTTGAAAAATGAAATATGATGATAATGGAGCTTCAATTTTCGATCCAATTCCATTTTTCTTGCTCACACTCGCACTCACACTCCCACTCCTCTGTCTGAGGAGGAGGTAGACAGATATATTATAGGCATGGGTGGTAGAACCATTGGGCTCCTTTTTGTGGTGTTGGTGGGGAGCACTCCCCCCTCCTCACTTGGAGGGAATAGAATAGAGCCATGTACACTCTGAGTGGAGTCACCCGATGGATCCATTGAGTTGATAGGGCGATGGGATGATAATAGATCCACAGCTCGGAGGTCTTTACACTAAAGTGCATGTGTGTCGGCGTCGCTCTTCTTCTTAACTCGTCTCCCCCCCCCCCCTCCATTTCTCTTTTTCTTACCTGTGAAAACTCTCATGGCGCACTGCAGCCTTTGTCAAAGAGAGAGAGAGGCAATGATATTGATGTTTCCTCTCTATTTCTACTTTTGGGAATTCTATCCACTGCAAAAAATGATGCTACATAAATTTGTCATTGTGTACTCGTATATGTGTGTATACAGATATCCCTGAATTAAAATATTCAAAATTTATAGAATCCCCTCCTCACATTCCATTACTGTTGTGCAATATTCATGAAAACCATTTCCATTTTTTTGGGCCCCATTATGTGTAATGTATGCCTAATATTGTCTCTTGTAATTTTTTTTAGGTTTTTGCAGAAGCCCGAGTTTTCTTTAGTGTTGCGGGGAAAAGTTACTCGGGAGATCCAATAACTTACACGCCAATGGAAGATCGTATTTTTGAAGAGCCGAAAAATGTTACGATTAAATTGCATCATCGTATTGGCCAATATGTAAAAATTCAATTGTTTTGGGCTGCCAAGTGGATTCTCATCAGTGAAGTCACCTTTGACTCTCGTAAGTACACTTGACATAAAAATGTTTTAGTATGATGACTTTTACGACTTGAGAGAGAGAGAGGAGGAACAAATTTGGGGAATCACATGTCTGTTATAATCTATTTACACACAAACTAAAAAAAATAGTGGAGGATGGAGAGACAACAAATTTAATGTTTGAAAAAGATTTGATTTTTAATGATGAGATGAATGGTACGCAGTCAAAAATTGGGAGGATCTCTCATAAATTTTAGCTGAGTTGTCAAACCCCGAGTTTAAGATAGGATAGGTCGTTTTTTCGTTCTATATAAATATAAAACTAAAGCTTAAGTAATGGCTCTGGGGAAATATTTTTCTTTTGTCCGTTTCTTCTTTTTTTTGCTCTGTCTATAGCCCAGCCATAGTATTACATGCGTTTTTCAAAGTGAGTGCAGTAAAATAAATTTTTTACCCTTGTGTTGGCCTAATATATTTAAGAGGAGGAGACTGACTATCTGTACATATTATATAAGGTACAGGTAGGTAGGCCACGTAAATCCTGTAGTTTATTGTACTTCCCGGATATTTTTTTTTCCCCTTTTATTTTACTTGGGTGCCGTCTACATGGAGCTTAAGCCTTTACTCCTTTCCCTTTTTTTACAATAAGAGTTTAGACTCCCCCAAAAAAGTTGATGGTACATAAATGGAATAGCTAGACAGAAAGGGAAAAGAAGACGGACATTGGGTCTCGTACTCGTGTAAAATGTACACAGAGTACATAATATGGAAGAGGGTCTACGTGTCTGCAAAGTAACTAGTAAAATAGGACTCTGTCTCATCACATCACATAAGTGATTCAGACTCCTTTTTTTCTCTCTTTTTTTACATTCCTTGGAACATTTGCACGTGTGCCGGTAAAGTCCAATGCAATGCAGCAAACTCTTTTTTTTCCTCGCTCTTTTGGATTGTTTATGAGTAGGTTGAATTTCCATGTTGTTGTTTTTTATTTTATTTACATATATAAATGTTCTCTTTCTTGTAGAACCAGCCATGGGCAATTTTAGTGACGAAGTAGTCCCCTCAGAAGATATCTTGGCTCAAAGTGATGCTTCTGAAGGATTCCCAGGAAATCGACTGCCAGCAGAAGAGACGCCAAGTAAGTCAAGTACAATTGCGTGACATGTAGTGAAAAAAATGTTGTATAATATTATGGCAAGTAAATATTTCTGAAACATATTTTAGACTACCTTGTTCTTGTTTGAGATAAACTTGATTACCAAGTGAATTCTCTTTCTCCCAACTGTAGACACAAACTCTTGGGAAATGTTTTGTATGTAGTCGTGTGGGTTGTATGAAATATGAATGTTTTTTAAAGTACAAATATTTAGAATCAGAAATGGAATTGTAGGAATAAACATGTTGAGTCTTTGTGTAAAGCAAGACTTTCTCTGTGTGTTGGTTTTTAGCTGTAATTTCCTTTCTTTTCCCCCAAAAAACTTCACAAGAAGCACCTTTTGTCTTTACCCGACATTACAGGGAGTGAGCCTTAATCTCACATTCCATCTTTGCCTCCCTTCTGCGGGTGGTGGTGGTATTCCTCCTTTTCTCCAGTTATTTCCATAACATTGTTATGCTTATTAACTAACTCCTCCATCGATTTTTCACTTTCCCATTCAACTCCTTTCTCTTTCCTCCTTCCTCTGTACTTTCACTTTCTTGTTGTTATCCCGAAAACTTTCCATTTTTGTGTCCCTACATTTTGGAGAGAGGGTTTTGAGGTTTTGCATGGTGGGTGGATGAGAGGAATGAGTTAATTTTAATGTTTTTAATTAGGGGATTGAATGTAGATAAAGGGTGATTTAAATTGTGTATTCATTTGAGCAGATGCAGTGGGTCAAACCCCAACAGTGACTTCGGACTGGAGTTCGACAACAATAGTGATTACAGCTGTGATCAGCTCTTTCGTGGCCATCATTGCGGTTCTTCTCATCATCTTAGCAGCCCTCGTCTTTCGTAATAAATTGAGAGCCCGGAGTAAGGCTCCAGTGAGTCAGAATGGAACACTTCCCTACGATAATCAAACAGAGTTTGGCTATGTATCCCCAGAAGAGATTCGCAAATGTAAAATCTCCACGGGTGGGGAGTACCAAGAACCCTTCATCTCCCCCCCACTCACCTCCGCCTTCCCTGGTACGAACAATCTTGGGATCTCCACCAAAGGCAAAATGGCTGAATACTACAGTTGTACTTTAGTCTCCAATCCAACGCCTCCAAATAATGCAGGTGAGTCCAGTACCCCATATGTAGTTCCACAAGTAACTGAATTATAAGTCCAACACTACCTTTGTTTTTTTTTGAAAGAGAGAAAAGAGAATAAAAAAAAAAGTTTAAAGTCAAAATCACCCCAAAAAAAGTAGCAAAAACTCTTTTCTCTCTCCCTGTATTTTTTCTGTGTACTTTTTTTCACTTGGATAAAATTTCAATTATTCATACCATAATGCTATACAGTAATTTGAAATGGGGTTCTTGAAATCGTGCTCCAAGTCGTTTTCTCCATGGTCTAACAGCGTAGCAGATGGCCATCATGTAATGAAGAGAAGAAGAAAAAAAAAGTGGGCTAGAAATTAAAAATTTATACTTTAACTTGCTCAAGTACCGAAAGAGAGAGAGAGAGAGAGTTTACCTAGTGAATGGGAGGGAGTGAGTTGCATAATTTATTGGGAAATCGAATCAAGAGAGGGTTATACATTTCTTGGACTGGTCCAGCCGACCCCATTCTTTCTCCCTTTTTTACGGTTCAATGAAAATACTTTCTCCCATCCGTACATCCTCACTTTGTTATATATAGTGTTGAATTTCAAGAAAATGAGGTTTTCTCTTTTTTTTTGCACACGATAGCAAATTTTCCGGTCAGTAAGAGATAGAGCTCTTGCTCTTCATGTCATGTTTCCTAGTTTCATTTTGCAGATAACATTTTCCTTCCTGTCTTCAATCTCATTTTAGAGTGGCTATAGGCTATGATGTAATGTAGTGTGTATACATGTATTTTTGTCTATATTTAGACCAAGAGTAAATGTTTTATATGTGAATATATCCCTTTGGATAGACAATGCAAAAAAAATAAGATTCCTGTTTACAGGATCCACTCGTGCCTGTATAAATAAACAAAAAAAGTACAGGGCATGCAGTGCTTTCACCCCTACAGCTTTTTTGTCAAAACTATTTTGCATTTTATGAATAGGATCAAGGAGGTAAAAGCAGGAGAGAGATAAATTCAAAGACTACCACCTCCCTCCCCTCCCCTCCCCGAGAAATGTGAGATGAAGAGGAGTATATTATTATGGACAGATTTGATGGAAAATAGTCATATTATTTTATGCCCACTAGTACATCAATAGAAAGTCCTTCGTATCTTTTTTTAGATACATTTCTCTTCTCCCTTGTACTTTGTAGTCGAGTATTACATTTTGAGATATTTTTTTTATATCTTTGTACAGTAAAATATGGCGTCTCATAAGTTGGAGTGTGTGAAGTGTGAATGGATATATCTTTTGCATGTGTGTCGACTGTGTAAAGAAAAGAAAAGAAAAATTCAAGTGTAGCGTGTAAATTGGAAGCAATCGAGCGAAATTTTCACCACGAAATTTCATGGGTTGAACATAGAGCACAAAAATAAGATTCTCTTGGGTTTTTTCTCCTTGTTGTTGTTGTTGTTGTACGCACAAGTCCCTTATAACATTCATTTCTTATGTTCATGCCCTGCCGACGTCCCTCAAAGTTTTGTTTGGCTATAGAAATGTAAGAGAAAGTTGTATATAATACGGGGACTGTCATCACCCTATTAAAATATAAGATATTACTCTCTCTTATACACAATTTACTGTACATTGTGAGGGGAAACATGCTGTGCTATACAGTTTTATGCTTTTCTGCCCATTCTCTAAGATGATGGCAACTCTGTTATTTTTTTGGGCTATACACTTCCCCTATAACCCACTTTCATGGTATATCCATTACCTGCATAGATTCAAAGATGAAGTGAAGATACATGTAAAAATAGTTGAGATTCATTCTTCTGTAGTGTTACTATCTCTCTCTTGTATAATACACAGGAGAGAGAGAAGAGAGAGAGATTTTAAACATCCGCCTGAGCATCTCAACAATGGAGATGATGTGTGTACAAAAAAAGAATGGAGTATTGGTGTGCTGTGTGTGTACACACAATAGAGTTGGAGTCAGAGGATGGATATTGATGGGTGGAGTATTTTTTAAATGGATGGATGATGTGCAGTCAACAGAATAGATTCAATACTAAACGTGTTGTAATGCGTGTACTCTAATGTTGAGCTCTTTGGCTTCTCCTTCTTTTTCCCTCTACAAATAATAATACTTTTTATTTTTATGTACAGGGCGTTCTAAAATCACTTTTTCTATGGGGGTCTCTCCCCAGTTTTTTTCTTGATGATGAAGACTGAGAGAAGAATAAATTGTTTTAATGTATAAATGTTGTAGTTTAAAGTAGGGAAATTTAATATTTAGAGAATTTATTATGTTGCAATGTATTTTTTTCAATTTTGAGGCAATTTACTGGATGATATAACAACAAGAAACTGTGAAGGCACCCTGAGGATTTTAATGTCATCAAGATTGTATTTTGTACACCATCCTTTTTTTTCTATAGAACATTGTTCATTGTGGACTCTCCATGTATTTTATATGGAGGGAGAAGGATTCCACGTACTTTTTTTTTTACTAGGCATGCTATTCTGAAGCATGATGTGAAATGTGATGTTGGTTGTTGCGAGACAATCGATCACTGAGAGGACAGGAACATGCCATCCATACTAAAGAAACTTCAAGAGAGGGAACAGCAAGATTCCAATGTCCTAATAGCAAGTCTTTCTTCCTCTATCAAATAGACACTGGAGACAGTACAATGCCCATATCCCCCCACTCTCTCTCTCTCTCCCTCAAAACATTTTTTTATTCCCCTTCCTTACAGAAACTCAACCAACATTTCTCGCAAAAAATTCTTTTCCCATCGTTTGGAATTTAAACTCCCTCATTTTGTGGGCTAACACATTTTTTTAAAAATTCAAGTTAACTAAAATGTTGTTAAATACAAGGAATTTTAATCTTGATTGCCATTTCATATATTATTTTCTATTGTATACGCCAACATGATCAATTTGGGGATTAAATGAATTTAGCGAGATAAAATTTTGGTGGTTTTGTGTTTTGGAATTCTGGAGGAGGAGACGCCGTAAATTTTGCAAATAAATGAGTTGACAGGGCGTAAGATTTCTGATTCATAACCTCGCTCTCTCTTTAATACAAAGTAGGAGTAGTCATTAGTATATAATTAACTTTATAGAGTTAATACAAAGGGAGAGATTTTCTGACTCAGAAAGTTAATAGATTGTATAATACAGCTCAAGATAAGGTGAATCAGGTTTCCCTCCCTGTGTGGTGTTAGGTGGGTTAGAATTAAGAATGGAAATGGCATACAGCATGGAAAATTGTATGAAGTAATAATGGGAAAAGCATATGTAATCTTCCGGTTGAATTCAACTTATTTTCTTGTTGTTTTCTCCTTTTGTAATTAACGGAAGGAATGAGTTGGTTCGTTTAATCCTTTAATTAAACTTTTTTTCTCCCCCTTCCTCTCCCTATTTTCTGTACACGTGCTCTTTGTAGTCTGCCCCTCTAAAAAATTGTTAGGCAAGGGCCACACGACACAAAACTCAAGTTTTTGTGTGTGTGTGTGTGTGGACAAGACGGAGTAGATAAATATATTATGATTATTATAGAGTTGAAACTAGTTTTTGTTGTGAATAGTCAAAAATAAAGAGAAGAGTGGGGGTTGACATGGACATGAGAATGAGTTGGGGTTGAATAGTAAAGTTGCACATCTCTCCATCATGCTCCCGGTGTGTCTGAGAGAGGAATCCATTATTCTTCTCGTTTACTCTCATTATTCTCATCCATGTCATTTGGGCAGGTTCTTTCTTTCTTTTCAAACTCTCCACATAGTCAAATCCATAGAAAAAGACCTGAGAAATGCGGGTTATAGTACAAAAGGAGATCTTGTGTAGTTTCTCCATATTATATCCGTATTGTTATATGTAGAGAGGGGGGGGGTTCTTTTTTTCGGTTTCTTGATAATATACGGGTAGTAGATGAGGAGAGGGAGAGAGAGAACAACAATAATTCGTTTAATGGTTTTCCATCACGACACACACCACGGCATGCCATAGAAATGCGAAAATAGGAGAGAGGGCTAATGTTAGTAAAATGGTAAATACAATATGAGTTCCACACATGGAGAGAGAGAGAGAGAGAGAGAGAAGGCAGGTCACGCAAACGTTCGAGGCTTCAGGTCGTTTGTCCTCCTTGCCTTGAGAATAACAATGGGCATATTAGCACTGAAACTAAATGGAAAGACCAATTTGCTACCTTTTCTCGTGGTTGACTCAATAATTTCGTCTCAATGATACTTTCCACGAGAAATGCTCCTCTCCGAATATACACCATCTATTGTCTCTACCTAATAGCCACGGCCAAGTTGACGAAATTCAAGGAATCACCAAAGAGTTTCCTACGAGGCTCTTCCTTCATGGCATGGCCAATACAAATGTTGTTGCCAGTCTTTTTATGTTGTAACAGGTGAGATGGGAGAAATCACTTAATGGGGAAAGCAGTTCTCCAATACCTGACAAGAAAAATGAATTTTGTCTTGGGAGTTCTGGAGGATACCCAAGAGCTAAATTGTTTTCTTTTTTTCCTTTTGTTTTCTTTCACTTGGTTCTATGGCCCCATACGATTATTTTTTGGGAGAATCGCATCCGCCTTAAAAATAATTCCCCCATTCTCTTAGCCCCGTCTCATTTTTGCCAAAAGTAAACGACTCTTTAAAAATAAATGAGTTTTCACAACACTTGAATTCTCTAAATGCTTTCTCTCTCAGACTGTACTTACCTTGTCTCTTTCTCTGAATTTTTAATATGAAACAATTTCAAAATGGGGTTGAGCAATTTACATAAAAAGGATAGTGTTCATGTTATAGAATACGGGGATATCGAATGGCAAATGAAATTGTTTGAATAATAAAAAGAATTGTTGTCATTGTCCCATGTCTAAATGTGAGAGATGAAAAGGCTCGAGGCTCCATGGCTATCAACATAACATTTATCACAATTAAATTCCAAAATTAGGGAAGGGCCTCATAGAATTAAATTTAAAAATTTAATTGTTGTCCATGTTGAGAATCATTAAGAAACTTTCCACGTGGAACTTTTACAAATGACTCGTTCAATTAGTATGCCAAGGAAAAGAAGAGATTTGTGAATGAATGAGTGTGGGTGCGAGGTTCACAAGGGAAGTAACACATCAGAGGGATAGGAAGATTTAACAATGAGACTGGATGGATCTGTAGTTAGTGACTTGACTTGTGTGAGTTATGAGACTGGTGGAGAAGGGGGGAGGGACGATGGGTAGGTTGATATAATGAAGGAATTTTTTTTCACGACTCATGAACAATCTGTTACACTGATTGATCCAACTATTTCGTGATTTCTGGCTTTTTATTCCAAACCAGCGTGGTGGCAGCTGATTTTGCAGTAGTTTTATAGTTTAGTCATACTGTGGCCACCTCTCCCCCCTCCCGGTCTCCGAATTTTATTTCCCCCCCCCCCTTCTCTCACTTTCATGAGCCATTCTCAAAGCGGCAAAGCAATCAGAGTACACTTAGTCAAAGTCTCTTTTTTTCCACTCCCTTCACTCTTCACCTTCCATTTTAAAAAGTGCAATCAACTTAATGTACCCCAAGAATTTTTGTATGACGACAAGAATTAGTCCCGTATTTAGTAAATTGTAATCTAGATCATGTCAAGAAAATCCCCTTTGCACTACACTTCCTTCTGGGACTCTTGTCGGGTGTAAAAATGTTGGCGTTTATCCCTTCATGGTTTGTTATTGCGAGAGTAAAACAATAGAGACGGTATTTTCCCTTTGTTTTTTCCAGGACAAAGAATATTTATAAAGATGAAGAAAAAAAGGAAGAAAAATATTTTTAATGATATGAACAGAACATTTTGGGAGGTTTGGAAGGAGGGCATGAAATTTTTGTATTTTTAAATAATACGAGGGGGGTCGGGAGTGTGCAGGATGAGTGTTAAGAATATTACAGAATTTTTGGGAATATTGTTACAGTCGTCCTCCATTTTTTTCTGGCACTTACAAGTCTTTTAGTTGAGGGTGATTCAAATTTCCGAGTCGACAGACAATGATCTGTTCATAAATTCCTCATCAGTTTCACTCTGCACGGACGTAGGGCCATGCCATGTAATTTGGCTTTTGTGTTTTTCATCTCTGTGTTTATCCTTGAAGGGAATTATGATGCTTTTTTTGTTAAAAATATTTGTGAACAATTTCCATGATATTTTAGGACATCCTCGACCGATTAGTCTTATTTGAATGGGCCCATTTTATGATATTGTAAATAATAAGAAAAAAGTTTTGGGGGGATGATGATAGTGCTCGTGCGTAAATACACTTTGGGAGTTGAGTTTGCACACTTTAATGAGGGAAGGCCAACTGTTTTTTGATAGGATGATATGATTGTAGTTGTAAAATGAGACAAGGCTTTAAAAGTTGACTGGAAACACATGCACTTGTCTATGTGCGTACATGGAGGCCATAGGAAGTATTAAAACAGATTATTCTTAAATACACAAGCGGAAAGGAAGAGAGAGAGGACGGTCTGATGATTGTAAGAAAAAGAGAAGTTTTGAAGGGACCGTATTTTGAGTTTTAGTAAACTCTCTTGTCGTTCAGTTTCAAAATTAAAAGTCAGTTTGTATGAATTTTGTTTATTTTCATTCATACATTTTCTCTCTCCCCTTTCCCCCTCTTGTGCATGTTGACTTGTAACAGAATATGAGGGATATTTAACAATTCCTTATAGTTTCTCAAGAGATTTGAACGTTACATTTTCTTTACATGGAACATGAGAGGAAATAATATGTAAATGTAGAAGGAATTTGAGTACAAATTATACTCCAAGTATTGATAACAATGTACGAGTAGGGAGAGGGGGGCCATGACAGTAAAAAGGAAATGTTTGAATACATTCAAAGGGAAAAGAATTACAGTGAAAAGTGTTTTCTTGTTTTTTTGTCTTGTTCTTCTCCACATTTGAAATTAAATTAAATGTGTGAGTGTGGCGATGTGTCGTTTCTGTTTCTTGTCTGGATTATGTTACAACAAGCAAAAGTCTCAAGAAACTCTTCCGACCAAAAGTCATAAAAATACACACACTGTACAATTTACAATGAATGAATGAGCAAGCTGCTGGAGCTGATTGAGTTTGACTTGCTCTCCTACTTTCCGTATCCTTCCCTTGTCTCTCTCTGTTCCTGCTCTTGGGTTTGTCTAATAAATGAAGAATGGAAGGGAAGATTCTTGTCAATTCCGCCTTTTCTTTGTTATTCTTTGTTTGGCAGTGTTGACTCACGATTTACGGAAATCTGTAAAGTTGGACTGGGAGAATTGGTTTATTTCAATAAATAGTCATCTTCCTCTTCTTGAGAAAAGAAACATGGCACTCTTACACAAATTTCTAGGCCAACTCTTTTTCTATTATGTCTCTTGCCAGAATCTCATATGCATAAACAGGAAAAAGAATAAATTTTTGTATCAAAATCTACAGGAGGGGAGATGGAAGTGTTGGATGAAGTGTAATTTTTAATGTTTACACAATTAATTAATTTGTTGACTCTTCTCCTCATTAGATTCCTGCTACGAGTATGCAGTTCCAAATGAATTGGGAAAATTACTCCCAAATCAGTTGAGCCCATTGAAGTCTATTCCAAATTCTCCAGCTATAAATCGAAATAGAGCCATACAAATGAGGTTCAGAGAACTTGGCGTGGATGAGATTCCAAAACATCGTCTTCGCATGTTACGGAAATTGGGAGATGGTGCTTTTGGAACTGTAAGAAAATATTTTTTTGTACTTTTTGACAAGAATGTTATTGATGTGTTCTACATTTTAAATTGTGCATTGTTGCAGGTGTACATTGGAGAATTGGAGGGGAACATGAGTGATAAGAGTCTTGTGGCTGTAAAGCATTTGTTGAGGAATGCCACGGACAAGGACAAGTATGTCACAAACATGGAAAATACATAGTTGTCAATATGTCAATTTCATGCTCTTTCCAAGGAGAATGACTAATAGTTAAGATGATTAATGGTCCCTCTCTCTTGTCTCTAGATCGGATTTCTTGGAAGAAGTACGGCTTTTGAGTTCCCTCAAAGATGTAAATTTGAGTAAAGTCCTCGGCGTCTGTACAGAGGAACCTTATTCTGTTATCTTAGAATTTCTTGAGCTCGGTAAGTCATCATTTGTCACATCTCAACCCCTTTTTGTGTGTATTTTTATGGAAATTTTAAAATATGGTGTATTTATGTTGTTCCAATAGGTGATCTTTGTCAATTCCTTCGTCAAAATGATACTCTTTTACCCAATGCTGCAAAGAAACTAAGGTGACAAATTTAAAAAGATTTTCTCCCACTCTTGCCAATTCTTATCTCATTATTCTGAGCTAATGATCCGTCTCACCATGGACGAGGATTGTATGAAATTAATTTGGAATGTTAAATTTATTAACTGACAATATTTTTACAGCTTGGGAAGCCTCCTTTATCTGGCTAGTCAGATAGCAAGTGGAATGCGATTCCTTGAGAGTCGGAATATTGTACATCGTGATTTGGCTACAAGGTAATTTTAAATGAAAGAGTCATTCATTCATGTCTTCATTAAAGGAAGGAAGATGTCAAGTTTATCTAAACAGAGTGCATGTGGGGGTACACAGATTTAACTTTAATAATATATTTTCCCTTTTTCTTGTCAAATAGGAATTGCGTTGTTGGACGTGGATTAGTCGTAAAGATTTCCCATTTTGCTACCGACACTGATCTCTATGCTTCTGATTACTATAAATTGGATGGGAAAATGCCCTTACCCGTTCGTTGGATGGCTTGGGAATCATTATTCCTGGTACAAAAAAATATTTTTATTTTTATCCATACTCTACATAAAGTGCCAATAAAATGGAAATTATTTTCAATCTTTATTTATTTTTATTTTAGGGTAAATACTCCACTAAATCTGATGTGTGGTCATTTGGTAAGTTGGATTAAGTATTTTAATTTTGAAATTGTCTCATGCATAAATAAATTCAATTGTTAATTATTTTTGGGGTTATTTATAGGGGTCTGCTTATGGGAGATTTTATCCTTTGCCCGACACTCTCCCTATCCAACAATGAGCAATCAAGAAGTACTAAACAATCTTAGACGACTTTCGATTTTCAATGACTTGGAATTTGAGCCATTAGGAAAACCTCATGGCTGCCCCCGTGATATTTATCAATTGATGTGAGTTTTTATTTTTAGTAAAATTCATAATATTTCTTGTACGTTTTTAAATTGTAATTAAATTTTTATAGAATGGACACATTTAGAAGAAATGACGAAGATCGGCCCTCATTCTGGGAGATCCACTCTTTTATAAATCGCAAGAATCTTAATTTTCAACCCATCCCAACTAATACCTCCACCTTATCATCTTCAGAACAGTATATTGTATAGAAAATATAAGGACGAGAATATTTAACTTATAAATTACAATTTATTGTTGGTGTTTTACAAAGCTCATTATAAATTAAAATTACCTACTCCTAATTGTAGGTGGATTTTAAATGTAGATAAACGTTATTGTTCTTACCCAATAAAATAAAACCCTCGTTTCAACCATTAAGACTGACCGTTTGCCATGATCGAAATGGTGTCACCAATTGTACGTACCAAATTCCCCTCCCCTCTTGAGGGGGAGGGGGATGTTAAGATCTAACTCTTTTAATTGTACATTTTTAATGAGTAAACTCTATAATTAAGAACCATTGATCTATGAGGCAAAGTTTTATTGTTCCAATTTTACAAAACTAAGTTTTAGACCTTAATCTATCAATATCATCGTCAACACCGTGCGCACATCACATCACAAATCACACACCAAGCACAGCAGAACAATAATCAAAGCTTATAAATAATAATTAAATTAAAGTAATAAATTATAATACAAAGTCGCAAATATTCAAGTTACAAACAAAAATGTTGTACAATATAAATTTTTACGTGACGGAGAAATGTTTACTAAAATTATGACCATTCATAAAATACAATTAAATTTAAAATTAGGTTAGATTAAAAGTTAATTGTAAGATGAAAAAAAAAACCAAGTGACTCTATAAAAAATCCTTGACACCCTCAACACCTTGATGAAAAATGGAATTTCTTAATTGTAATTCCTCTCATTATTTTACAATGAAAAATAAAAGATGTTTTCAAGCTAACTTTGTGAATGCGGAACGAGAAAAATACTGCCTATAATTATGAAAATATGATAATAATTATGCATAATATTATAAAAATAGATTAACCACAAAAAAATAATTCCAATTTTGTACATCTAAATTAAATATTTAATATTACAAACTTAAATCTAAACAAAACATTTAACATGCCTGTGCTATTGTGCCGTTATTAGTTATTTTTGAGACACAATATTTAAAATTATGAATGACAATTTTTCAAAAGATATTTATTTCTCTTTTTTTGTTATGTGTTCAACAAGAACTTATCTTTAAATAATATTAATTATTTAGAGCGCAATTAGTTTGTAATTGTAGACTTAAAAATAATGTGTGTTACATCCTAATTAAAGTTAAAGGTGACTGTATGATATATTTGGGATCGCAAGTTCTATATTATTCACTAGTCCTATTCCTATATACAATTTGGAACAATCAATAATGTACTGATCGACATTTATATCCTAATGTTAATTTAATAATAATTAATTAAAGTTAATTAAGTCTCCCAGATTATTTTCCCCTGACTTGAATTTCCTTCAAAATTAAATTTTACATTGTTCATTTTAAAATTGATTACAATGAAAACGTAATAATATTGATGTAACGGATGGAACGTCTATTAATTATAATTAAGTTAAAATATTTTGTACTTATTATTAAGGGCTTACTCTCGACTTTCTTAAAAGTTTTATGATTAAAATAAATGTAACGCTAATTAATTATCATCGTTGGTAAGAACAATAAACGCATTTGACTGTCAACCTGTAAATAATAATTATACTCAGTATAAAAGATTATGTAAGATTCAATTTAAACTTGTAAAGATTTCTAATTATAAAAAATTAATTACTGAATATTTAGAGGTTAGTTAGGTACCTTAATTAAAAATAATGCATTTTCAATGTCCGCATATTACAAAAATTGCAGCACATGAGTCTTTATTGAAATTGAAGCAATGCAGCCTAAAGAGGTCTACCTTTACATAAATACCATGTACACGTGGAAATATTATACAATTTAATTTATATGCATTCACAATGTACAGAGACTTTTCAAGTGTAAAAAAAGCTGTACATAACAAATCAATTAATTTGTTGAACATTGTCGTGCAAAATTTTAATTGTTTTAGTTTATTTGTAAAGTGAAGGGGCTTTCTTATGAAATGATTTTCTTATTCTTTTTTCTTTTTATGAGACAATTTTTAGTCTCAATCTGCATAAAATAATTATTCCTGTACAGTATAATTAATTATTGTCGCTAAACCATGCAAGTTGTAGCTCTAAATTAATTGTAAGCTGTTGTTGTTTTTATTTGTACAATTATTCAACTTGTACAATATTTCTAGTTGTCTATAAATTCTGTTTTTTTATGTAAGCCAAAACTTGTAATGGTAATGTACATAGAGGAAAAATATTTAAAAGATCGTACAATGCATATTGAACGTATAAACCGTAAACAATAAAAGACGTACATATCGACAAAGAGAATAATAATTCCCACAATTTTTGTGTTTTATTTGCATTCAGTGAAAGTTAATCCACGTGAAGCCTTCCATGCATCTTTATACATTGACGTTTTTATGCAATTAAGTTTTAACATTTTTCGGAATAATATTATTTGAATTATTTATTTCATTATTCGTTCCATTTTGGTATCATTGTGCATTTGTTTCTTATTCATTGTTCACTTGTCAGCACTGCTGACTCAGCAGAATCCATCTTTGCTCACGTATTTTTCATAATTAATCTTCAAATCTGCACACAATTAAAACATTTTAAACTAGATTTTCAACAAATGCATTTTCATTAATTGGAATTATTTTACCTCCATTGCAATCTTTGGCCAAGCAAATTAAATGACATCGTCTATAAAATGAAACAACATTTCGTAGAAATGATTTCATTTTTTAGTACATTAAAAAACTTACGTCACCGTCCATCCGTTGAATAAACAAATTGGAGGAAACAAAGCTAAAAAAATGGAAAGTTTGCATAAAATAAAATAATCATTTTATAGGCAACTTTCATACTTTCATTGGCACAGCTTAATTCTTCTCCAATTTTTTTCCCAGAGGCTTTATCAAAAATGTCCTTGCCAAAAGTAGTTTCATTTTGACACTTGACCCAGTCTTTATGCGTACAATTCCCTGAAAAATGAAAACTTTAAATTAATTTCTTACACATTTAAAAAATGAGTCTAACCTCCCCAATCTTTCCTAGCCTTTTTATCTTCTTCAGTGAGAACAATACTGGGCTTTGGAGTGGTGACCCGAATGCCCTCGCCCTTAAATCTGACATTTGTATTGGCTGGTCCCAAGGGAGTAGGGAGTCGATCATGATGACCCACATGTCTAGTCGGTACCACCCACTTATTTTCAATCAATGGACTTTGTAATCTTTCCAATGGGGGAGATTCCACATTTGTCTCACTTTTATTCCCATCATTTGTTTTATTCGGATTTTTAATGTCAATTGAATCAATCCAAGTTTTATCCAAACCTTGTGAACTCACAACACAACAACAATGAAAAAACCAAACTGACAAATAAATCCACAATGAAAACTCCACAATTTTTAAATTCCTAAAAATCATTTTTTCAGATTTTTTTTAAAAATTTTTTTATCCTAACCCAAAAAAAATTATTTGCAAAAGCGAAAACATGAAAAAATACACAGAGTACACAATCAAGTATTAAACTAACTACAAAGGCAGTAAGTAACAAATAATTTATTGAATGGGAACAAAAGCTTCATTTCCTCTCCAATGTCGTTTAGTAATTTTCAATGCAATTTTAACCAACTTCATTTTGATCACAGTGTTTGAGGTAGGATCCCTACTTCCGGTGGCTTTTCATGGGGATTGTTCAGTACCTAAACATGCAATAAATCAACAAACTAAGCCAGGTACATGGTCCCATCAAATTGGTCAATCATTAAAGATACAGACAGTTTAATAAAATTAAATAAATTACATTACAAAATTTTACTATTTTAGGTACTCAATTCAACTTTTCTGCAAACTATTTCAGTGAAATTCATTTGGGGGGGGGGGGGGCTTGTGGGCTAACCCAAAAAATGTTTTTGGTGATGAAGTCTCATTTTGTCAAGTTACATTTAATTCATGGAGGTTAAGAACATGTTGTACGTGAGGAATGGGACTACGTGAGTGTGTGAAATATGGAGGACATTGAAGGAAAGTAATGATAATAAAATGACATCATCTGTTTCTATTGCTCTACTTAAGACAGTTGAATCTCCAAATTGTTATTGCCTTGTTAAATACTTGATCATGTTAATGATAATGATGATCAAGCTGTAAATATGTACATTAATGACACTCCACAACCTTCTGGTCTGTGTACTAGACAGAGTGGGCCATATGACAGAGTTGAGAATTTTATATAATAATTTCATATGCCTCCCCAACTTTCTACGTTTCTCATCCTCATAAAAAATGACATGTAATCCCATCCAGGACCACGCTTGAAGTACAAAGATTTTGGCAAAGTCTTGACGACATTTGCAGAAACTGGCAAAGACTCTTAAATTCTCAACTTTTTTTTTTTGCAAATTTTATCATCTACACAGAATCACTATTCTATGACACAAGTGAGGAGAATCTTCTCTAATCTCTGCATTTTGTGTTTCATTTAATAAAAATCTTAAAGTCAGTTTCAAAAACATAAGCTAACAGTGTCCAGCTCTTTCCTAAAGTTGCCATATTTTTTATTATGTTTAAATTTTGGTGGAGTCAAGAAACTGTCAAGTACAGAAAATATTTTCAAGTCAAACATGCTTTACATAAATAGATAAACTTTATAGAGAAAGAAAATTTAATTGTGAAAAATAAACACACAGTGAAATTAAACAATTAAAGATGGCATTGATCAAAGTTCTTTTCAGTTTTGTAATTATTTTTGCATTGTCAATGACAATGGGACAATGTTGTACTTCCATGAATGGAATTAGTAGGAAAGCAGTGCTCATGGGTTTGGATAAAAATGTCAAGCCCAAAGATCAAGAAAATATTGAAGAAACATTACGAAAATTAAATACAGCTAATAGTGGTCAAAATTCAGGGAGTCAAGCTAAAGATTTTAATTCTGTGTTAAAAGACAATGACAATGGCATGTCACCCAAAACGAGTAAACATTTCCCCATTTTTGATCCGACTAGAAGACAAAAACAGAATGGAACGACGAATGGAGGCAAGCCAAGTGGATTTAATATGACCTTTCACGAGTTGAGGAAATCATTATTAGGAAACGATACCCAAGATGATTTCCCATGGCCCATCTTCACGTCTGCAAATGAATCTTCTGTAATTCAATGGCTTTATCCCAAACAACGAAACTTAACTTTTCCCATGAAAATTCAGTCATTGACAAAGTCAAGTGAGTACATTGGCTTCAAATTTCTCAATATTTCATCCTACTCAGATGACAATGCCACTGTCCAGACGTCTGATTTTCTCAATGAAAGTGTCGAAATGGTGGATGATGTGGATCCTTCAACTTCAAAAAATTTAAGTCTTTTCAACTCAACCATCCCTTCACCTCTCAACAGTTCTCAGATTCAACCCAGACCAGAGAACTTGCAGAATCCTGTACCGGGAGAACCAGAAGAAGTTTTTTATGATCCAGAGGAGGATAAAAAGGCATTATTACATAATCAAATTTATCCTTAACAAATTAATAATTCATATAATTAATTATAGGTAAATGTGGACTGGGGAGGAAATTGTACAGTGAAACATTGGAAGTCATGTTATAACATTACTGTCATGGGTGACCCCACTGAAATTAATCCTTTGTATCCAAAGGACAAGAAAAAGAATAAAAAGACGCAGCTCAATTGTTTTGACACTATGGAAGCCAAGTAATAATTTTTTTTAAAAAAAATAATTTGTAATTGTCGAGATGACAGAAATTAATTAAAAAATATTGATCATGTTCCTTAGATATTTTCCATGGCTCTGCCTGAGAAACGGGTAAGCTTAAATATTAAAATATTCTGCTGAATATAAATTAAATTGTCATTTTTTATTATTTGACACAGCTGGACCGTGAATCGATGCCACCTGCTTTGTATGGCACAGAGAGTGAGTGGCCTTTGTCAATTTATAATTAAATTTTTAATTGTACAAACCTAATTGACTAATTTAATTAAATAGTGCAACAAAATGTTACTGGAAACCAGACTCTGGGATTTCCACGTTTTACATGAGGGGGCTTGCAAAACGAAGTAACATCCCTCCACCAAGACTCTTGATTCGAATATTCTCGTCATTCATTTCGACTTATTTTTATGTGCTTATTTTGTCAGTCTATTTTCTCTGAATTGAAGCACCAAAAAAACGAAAAGTTTTGCTCTATATAAACGGTAATTATTATATTTACTTTATTTGCAATTAAATTATAAATACATGAGTAATACAGATATTGCAAAAAGTGAATAAAATTTGTGCTTTTCTCAAAGTTACAAACTGAAAGTTTTTAAAATTTCATGACCTTCAATCTAGAAAATGATGGTCCACCCTGTACAACATAATTTGCACTTTTTTTGCAATAAATGATGGGTGCTTTAAGTCACTTGTATAGAAATGACAAGCGGAAGTATGCTGTGATTGTAATTGCAACTGACTTTGTCGTTTTTTTCCAAGAATATAAGCAAGGTCAGGCCCATGAAATGGCAAAGTCAATGTTCATGATGGACAACAAATTGATTTTAAAAAGTCATTTAAAGGAGGGTCCGAAATTGATTCAAATTATGAATAATGATTTACTTGTAAATAGCATAAAACATTTTTGCATAGTTTGCAATTTATTAAGTCATTAGAAAGAGACAGAGTTATTTTTAAGTGAGTCATTTTTGCGCAGAGACATTTAGTCTCGTTGTCTCGCCTTGATAAAATTGAATATTAAATGAGAATGTTTGCCAACTTTATTTTAGATTTATGACTGCAGTTTGCCAAATTCCATGAATGCAATTGCAAAGAATTTTCATGTACATGTCGCTACAAATAGATTAGCTTGTACTCTTTAGAGATTCTCATGTCCTCATAAAATGCAAAATAAATTTATTTTATCAAATTATCGACCATGAATTTCTCCATGTCTGCTCCATAATTCTTATCTTGTCTATCTCATTCAATGCCTCACACTCTTTGATTGTGACCTCTCAATTTGACAAAATTTAAAACTGCATGCTTTAGATATAATCAAAATAATCAAGGATACATTTTATTGATCCTGATAAATATGAAAATATTTAATTTCACATTTTATGAAAGTTGAGTATAAAATGCTACTTTTAATTTTTAAATTTGATTATATTTTCTTGGAAAGGGGCTCACAATTTCCATCATGGCTGACATATCTGTCATAACTTCGTGTAATCAAGAGATCCCGATTACAAATTCCCATGCAGAGAAGATGACATCGATTCACTGTCCAGCCATTCCTCATACAAACCTAATTTGTCAAAATAGAGTTAAATATTCTTTCAATAATTTAATTACAATTAATTTAAATTCCCTATTGAATTGTACCGATCGAAATGTTGTGCATTCCATCTCAAAATGTTCTTCCTTGTCTTTATAAGTGTAGTCTCCTCCCTAAATAATACAAAAAAATGAAAATAATCATCAAATAAATTAATTGTTATTAAATAAAATAAAATTTCGTGGATTTACCCAGGTAGTAATATTATGACAGCGATGCCAGTCATCTAGTTTACAATCACCTGAATGAACATAATAAAATATTATTTAAATATCAACAATTTAAATTTAAATTAGTTACCTCCCCATAATCGGTTAATTATGGCATCCTGCTTTGCCCTAGAAGCCACTTCAATGTGACCATTTGGATGTCCAACAATTTCCAAGGCGTCTGAATCTGGAGAGGGAGATGCGGATGCGGGTGTGAGGGTCAATTGAGCAGTTTTATTTTGCACAGTAAGTCGATTGCTGCCGCCCATAATTGTGGCCAAAATGGATGAACCCAATTCATCATCTTTTAATCTCCTTCGACTATGAATCTCAGCACCACTCACCATAGACAAAATTCCACAGAGTAAAATGACACTAAAGTAACTTTTCATTTCAAAAAATTTAATTGTAAAATATTTCTGGTTCTGTCTTGTTTGCAATGCAACGTGCTACTGTATGAAAAATATTAAAAGAAAATCATTTAAATTCATAAGAAATGTAGAAAAAGATGGGGCTCATTAAAAAAAGTCATTGTCATCACCATAAATCATGAAATAATTTCTCAGGCTTTATTTAGTCATAAAACATCGACTTTGCAAGTCTATTTAATATTTATCCACAAAAAAAGAATTTAATTACGATACATTTTTTATGCCCATTTCCACAAAATGCTTTTCACGTCGAATCTTAGTTAGAAGAGTCATAAAATTTTGCGTGAGAATCAAAATAATATTTTAGAGTGAGTTAAATATTTTCACTAAAATGTTTCTGCCATTTGATAGTGTACCGGTAGTTAGCATTAATAACATAACGCCTTTGTGTGATTTTCTGAATTTCTATCAGATTAATCAAGTCAAAATAATTAAAAGTATTTTAGTAGAAGAAGTAAAGTGCAGTTCCAAGTTAGTTTGTCTTCAAGTGGGAACTGGATCAAAAAAATGGACAATTACATAAATAAAGGAAAAAAACAACTCGTTTTAATTTGATGACGTAAACGTGAGATAATTTTTTTTGAAAAAGTTTTTTTAATGACGGACAACAAAGTTTATAAAACATCAAATTGAAATTTTCTTTGGTGTCTTTTCTACTTAGGTAAATGTATAATAATTCTCACCTGTCATGGCGAGAGTAAATAAAACAACAAAATAAAATAAATTGTAAGAAATTAATAATTTAAATTTCTAAAATACTACAAAACCACACATAAAATTTTGAACTTTATTTTTTCTCATTCCAACTCCAACTCAACAATCTCTTCACAATCACCGTTACTTGTTTTTTTATGAGTGGAGGGACATGCAAAAGTCCCACCGATGGACAAATAAAATCCCTCAACTTTCCCACTTGGCCGTGGAGTTGCCTCTAAAAAATTTTCAGCGAGGCCTTTTTTCTTGGCCCAATTTATAAATTTTTCAATTTGTTCCTCCAGTATTTTGTCCTCTTTTTCATTTTTTGGTGGAGAAGAAACAGGAACAGAACTGGAGACTCCTTTCATGGATCCCATCTGTGACGTAGCCGGGTAACTGTAGTGAGCTGAATCGATTGGGGATTTCGTGGTGGGGCGTGGGGTTCTCTGTTGATGTTCATCTTGTTCCGTTGCTGAAATACGAGAGACAAAGAGAAGAATCACAAAATTTGTTTTTCATTTCACTCAAATTAATTTTAAAATAAAATAAAATTTACTCGGAAAAAGGATATGACCACCCTCAGGGAAAGGAGGCCACCTTGTTCTTCTGTGATGAGGATCCGAAGATTCAATAAAATCTCTAAATATTATTGGATCATTTTTTTCCAGCGATCGAAATATCAATAAATCCCGAGTAGACAAGACAAAACTTGGAATTAAAAGTACAAAACTCAAACTTGACACAAAATAACACTGGCACTTGACACTCATGGTGGCTTAATGTAGCTCATAAGTTTGTGGATCTAAAAATGATTAAAATTAAAGACACAAATTTTAATTATTACCGCTCACTGTGTAACATTATAACACTTTTTTGTAGTAAATTATTTTTTATAGTTGTTATTTAACTTTTTGTCCACTCGTGGACAAAATAAAGTTTGCACTTGGTCATTGTGTATAAAAAATGATAGGGAAATGTTTAGTGAAGGTGTAGTTACGCGTAATGTTAATAATTGTGATGGTAATTCCAAAGTAAAATGGGTAATAAAGAAGATCTGGCCCCCATGAAAGATGCAAGTGACGCAATTATGTAAATGAATGGCTAGGAAGGCTGTCAGTATATACATTGATCATGTCAATACATTACTCAGCCATTCCTTCAGTATGACAACAAACAAGAACAAGAATCATGAAAAAAAGGAGCTTCTTCATTAAAAACTTGTTTCCGCCATAGCGTGCCACTCAAGACTTTTATACTCAATTTTTCCTCTCTTGTGTATAAAACCACTAGGGTAATTTAATCATTAATTTAATTAACTTGTGCGAGAGAATTCTCCCTCTCAAAATGCCGCATTAGGTACCTTCAATTTTTTAAAATATTAATCAAAATTTAAATTGAATTTAAAAATCAATTTTAAATTTTTTTAAACATTGACTAGCCTTTGGGCTTAGTTAATGGTGGTATTAAACTGCAGCTTAATCCACATAAACACTTTACAATCTTTTTTATTGCCCTTACCATTGGTTGCAGTTGCTTTACGACTATAAAATTACCATTTTTAATATACAAAATATTTTAGTATAAAAAATAAGATAGATGATAGTTAATTATAAAAAGATGAATGAAAAAAAATTGGACGTCTAATAAGGATAAATTTAATCCAATAAATCTTTTTCTCTTCTTGTCCCCACATGGACGACTGTTGACTTTGCTGTGAGTAAACAAAGGAGTCAAAATGAAATGAAATTCATAGGGAAGCTCACACAACAAGAGCCCCATCATCATCTCCAACTAAAGAGAGTGACAATTCTTGGTGATGAAAAAAGTGTCAAAAGAGTCTCATGAAATGGACAATCCTCTCCCCCCCCCCCCCCTCCAGTTTTTTGTGTCCGTATAAAGTCATGCAGCTTCGGCTTGTTTGTTCAAGTGCAACAATTGGGATTTGGGTATGGAGATGGCCGGAGAATAAAACGGAGTACAATATATAAAGCTTAGGCCTTTAATTTTATATAGAGCCAGTAGTCATAAATACAAGGAATACAATTAGTGTAATGGAAGTGGTGGAAGGAAAATCATGAGTCGGACGGTGTGTTGCAAGTGGTCGTGGTGTCTATGTGAGTGTCAGAGATTTTGCCATTTATTCCATTGCACTTCACCAACAGTACAGGGAGGGAGCAGGAGCATTTTATGTGATTGCAACTTTTTGGCTCCACTGAGAGGCAGGGGTGGAATTTGAATTCCCTCTCTCTCTCTCTCTCTCTCTCTTCCTTGTAGATTGTCACCAAACGGATAGATTACATCTATAAATCATGGTCATTGGACGTGTTTATAAATCTACAGAGTGTACTACACAAATACAAAAACACTGCATCATCACGGTCAAGTCTCCAGTTTGAAAACCACTACCTCAATTATCTTATTATACTCCTTCCCCCTCTTCTTTAAGAGATCATTATCAACATTTAGAATCTTTGAGACAATTTTACTACATTGATTTTATGCCTCACAAGTCTCAACAAAGAAACCAAATGCTGTTGGACGGCCCCCTCTCCTCCGATAATTTATGTACAATGTATTATAATAGAAGCAGATGTACTTAGTCCAAATCCTGGATGGTGGGGATCCCTTGGAGAGAAAAAAAGAGAAGATTCGATGGAATGACATGAATGAAGAAAAAGTACAGGCAAAGGCAGAGAAACTAAGGAAGCCCAGGTGCTGTAACAATTTTCTGATCCACTTAATAAGTAAATTCTCCATGGTTCAAACTCCCCAGCGACTCGTTGTGTCTCCTCCTCCTCCAACCAAGAAGGGTTTTCTCCCCTTCTGTACAATATAAAAACATTGTAACGTCCATTTGAAAAACAAGTAAAATACACAATCTTCCCATTTTTAAATCCATGACGTACACTCTCCACTCTTTCATGGATTTTTACAATTTTTTTTATTATGAATATTTCCCTGTCTCCCTCATGGCGCTCGCCTTCTTGGAATTGTTTACAGAGATTACTAACCTAGTCTAAGTATACTTGAGTATTAGCTCATGTAGAGGGAAAAAAGCAAAGTAAATAACTTTTTAAAAAATTGATGTAATGGATTTCAATTGGAAATTTAATCCGTGCCATACTCAAGACAAAGATTTTCTTTTTAGGGAAGTTAAGAACGATGGAAAAAAAGACGGGATTATTTTTTTAAGGAATAAAAACTACTTTTTCCATATATTTGACAGTTTCCAAAAATCCAGCTAATACGACTTACCTCCTGAACGGCATCCTGATCATCAGCTGAAATAATCTCACCCTTTAGGAGATGAACAAAAAAAATTAATTATGGCTGAGAGGGAAAAATGCAGTAAAGAATTTTATCTTAAAAAAATTAGAAGTCTAAAAAAAGAGGCTTAATAAAAAAATGCATTAGTATGGAAAAGAAATGATGTTTTATGAGGTTGGCTATGAAATAAGAAACAGAGTGTATAAAATTGAATGCAGCTGATCTTTTGAGAGAGAGAGAGAGATAAAATATGGGAGAGGAGGATGCAATTTGTCGTAATCGAGATAGAGAGGAAGACGAAGAATGTGTAGTAGTGATTTGCGACTATTGGAGGGAACAACTGTAGGCAAATGGTATATGGCTGGGTCCATATAAGCAGCTGAGTCCCCAACTAATAAATTCAATTACACGTTTTCAGCTCCAATTAACAAACAACGGTTGAGTGAGACTATATTTATACACAATTTTTTTCCCTACTCTCCCATCCTCCCATCATATTCTACTTGAAAAATTAACATGCGCTTTTATCTGCCTCTCCACACAGTCTCCCATATAACACATGTAGGGATTGTATGAGAGGCATATTATATTACAGATGAGCCGAGGGTGCGTCTGTGAAAGATCAACTTTTTTCCCCTTTTTGCATACACTTCTTTGTACACAGACGACTTGTGTATGGACAGAACGGGGGAATGAGATAAAAAAAATTTGTGGACCTTCTTCTTTATGACAAAAATTGAGAGGCATGTCGAGAGAGAGAGACAAAGAGAGAATGCATTGAATTTCCTACTTGTTTTGTTCACATTCTACACGGTTCGACCCTGAAAATTTACAATAATTGAATTTCAATGTGCCTAATCTCAAATCAGCCACGTTCTTACTCTCTCTGTGTACAATGTACATTATACTTTTTAAAATGTACATCATTTATACAATATTTTAAAAGGATTTACAATACCCTTGTTGACATTTGACAAATTGTAATTACACAACTCTCTCTCTCTTCATTGATAAATATCCCTCTACATTTATTCTCTCATGAATCCCTTTTTTGTCTCTGGCAGTTTAATCCGATTTTGCTATTCATCTAATTTACAGAGATATAAAATTATGCATATTTCACTTCATTTTTGTACATAAAAATATTTTCCCTCCATTTTTTTGAGATAATTCTTTTGACTTTGAATGATCACATGGCTATGACAAATTATTGTCTACTATCATTCTATTTATTTTTTGGTGATTGTGTAATTTTTTTGCATGTGAGGGGCAGACAAAAGTAGAACGTTGTTTTTCTGTGTGTTGATACCCGCCTGCCTCCATTATTTGTTTGTGTTGGCTGGGGTTAAATTGACATGTAGAGCCACAAAATAGAGAATGCTGGTCAGTCGTTAACTATGTCAGACGATTGGGAGTAAAAAAAGATAAGGAGAGTAAACAAAGGGGCGTGGGGTATAGAAATAGAAATGAATTGGACTCATTGCATTGCATAAAATTGTGAGATATATTTCAAGTAGAAAGAGAGAGAGAGGGCCGATTGCCTTTTCGGTTTTTATGTCTGGACGTGTTATATGTGTCTGTTTGCTCTTGTGATTAATCCTGTGGATGCCAAACATGGATTCAGTTTGTGTGTACCGACATGTCCATGAGGCACACCAATCTTCATCCTCACATTCATTTACTCAGAACTAGCCTAGTCTCCAACATACACTCCAATCCAATACGAGAGAATATTTTATCCTCTTTTTTACTAAAAACTAAAGCCACATAATATTACTCTACTTTTACTCTCCCACCCATCCTCCCATTTCATTTTCACTCTCCATCCGTCCATTGGAATCTCACAGAGAGACAAGATTTTATGGCTATAAAAGTATAGCCAAAATTAATCATCCTGTCATTCAAAATTTCTTGCTTCTTACAGATAATGTTTTTGTACATGGACCGTCAAAGCCATTTCGTCATTTACTCCCCCCCCTCTTCCTATATAGTGGAAAATTATTCATCTCAACTTTGTTTGTATTTTCACCTCCTGCGTCCACGATTATACAATTATTTTTCATATGGTTCATTGGAAATTGGAACAAGTTGAGCCCCCACGTCAAATTATTTGACTATTATTCTGGGTCACTCATCCTTGCATCCAAGTTCCAGCTACACATTTTATTCCTGTTTACTTGCACAATATTTGATAATATAGAGCACATCTGTCAAGACAAATATTATTATTTTCCAAAAAAGTGACTCTGCCAAATCCCCCGAAAAATTGTCTAAAATAAATTAAGAAAATGAAGACGCTAAAATTGTAGCCGTGGGGAATGTATTGTACACACAAGTTGAAAGATTGTGTGACGTCACTGAGAGAAAGGACAAAATTTTAATAATTACTTTTTGCCTTTCTCCATTTTCTCCATGTGACATGGCAATAAGTTGGCTTGCGTAAATACAAGACATTTTCCATTTTCTGTGCATTGAGCACTTTTGTTTGCATTGCCATTTGAGTTCCATAAGGAGAGGAATTGAAATTATTGAAGCAAGAGAATAATAAATAGTACACAAAATATGGAGAAAAGGCTCCAACTTGTTTTTGCGAATGGTGGTTTGCTATTTGCAAAATTTCAAAGGAGAGTTATAAGCTGATGAGAACATAAGAGGGCTGTCAACTGTCAGCTCTCCAGGTGAGGGCTGAGTAGAAACCCATTTTCAAGTTTTTGACTTGTCTGGGGCCCATGCCTTGTTATTATCATGAACGCAATATTATTTAATATTCCCAGAGAAAATACAAAATACATGTAACCCTCACTTTTATTTTCAATAGCCCACACACACACACACACATTTTTGGGAGAGTCATATTAAATATAAATATTACATTGGACTTGGGTATTTTTGTGTAGAAAACAATTTCAAAATGGTAGACATTAGTTTTTGTGGGAAATAGCAATTTGGAGGTTAAATCCTTGTTTTAAAATCTCAATACCTTGGCTAAAATGAAAGTGAGGGAGAAAGTGAGGGGGAGGTTGGATTACTCAACTTTGTCAATAAATCCTCAAGTACTAGTTGACGATGAGATCGAAATGGAGACTCCAGGCCCACCCAACGAACGAACTTTTTTTGAGTATTACATTAGAGCCAGGCTGACAGAATAATAATATTTAGAGGCAATTCAATCGAACTAAAACTTTATACTTTTTTTTCTCTCTCTTCATCCTCCCTCCTTTTTTTAGTCTACACAAATATCGATAGACAACTTATTTTTATTTCTACACTTTTTTTCTCTTTTTACTTTCTCCAATCCATCCCAAAAAAAATAAAATTTATTACTCAATTTCTCTAAAACTTTGTACCTTTATCCCTTTTTTGTAAGCCTTCAATTTTTTTGGGGACAAGTTTTTCATTAATCATAATTTAATTTAAGAAGTAATTCATCCTTATTTTAATATTCATTTTTAAATGGGTGAAAGAGGATTTTGATGTAGTTGTACTAAAATCAATGACGCATGTTCAACAGTTGTTAATTGAATAAGAGGAATTTCTTAATAAGAATGGGAGGATGGTAGGCCATGGTCCATGGATGGAGCCCAAGAATAATAATAAAAAAATTTGGAATGGAAACTCGGAGAGAGGGGAAGGTGGAGAAAAAGAATAAAAAATCAGAGTGTGGGGGGATATTTCATATATTATGCATGGAGAAAAGAAGAATTTGTGTGCATGTATTGAGACTGAAATATGATGATTATTAGTATTAAAGTTGGACATGAAAGAAAAAGGGGGGGATTTATTTCCTAAGCGATGCACCCACAACAACCCAAAGGCATTAAAAGAATGCAAAACTCTTCCGTTTCCATGGTCTCTCTCTCTGTATATCACTGACAATATCTGAACATGGATACATGAATGTATGAGAATAGAGAGAGTATTTATGACAATCTTTCATGATCAAGGCTATGACATGGCCCTGTGCAATGTTGGAGCATCATGAATGCTATTCACAATCATCCGTGAAGACGCATTACTAAGCTCCTGCCATTCCCATTGTCCCATTCTTCCTCTCTGGGCTATCTGAGGCCGACTGGATGGAGTAAAACTTGGTTTTATTTATATCCCCATATTTATTTATATACCCCTCCTTGTTATACATTTTGTCATTGTGAGTGTCACCCAACATTCTCTCTTTCTCCCACTCGCCACTGGACTTGAGAAGGATGAATTGAGAGAGAGAGAATTGGGAAGGAGGGGGGAAGAGTTTGTTTCGGTTCGGTTGAATGTGAAACCCGAAATTTTGGTAAGCATATGGGAGCTCGGTCCTTGATTCAGATTCATCATGTTTTATGTCCGCTTTAGAACCACTCAGATAAATCAACTCAATCTCTCTCTCTCTCTCTGTGATGGAGGCATACAATACAATGCCCTTTAAATCTTTCACTTATTAAATAATACACAACTTGTATGTACTTAACACATACAATACATGTACGACTCTCTATTTTCATTATTTTATTTTTCCCAACATGCCACTACCTTTCTCTCCTCCTTTTTTTGAGGAGAAAATTGACATTTTGTCTTTCATTTTTCATTGTCATCTTGGTACATTTAAATTACAATGAACAACATGACACGTGGTGACGACTTGGATGGTGGTCGAGAAAGAGTTTAATGAGACAAAATATCATTAGGATTGTACTCCCAACTTAAAGGGGTGTAAGGGGAGGAGAGGAATAAAAAATGGATTCCACTTTGCCTCGTCCCCTGTTCAAGACTACAAACACATTTGACACTATTATAAAAAGAAATCAAAGAAAATTAAAGGATGCAACACGCTGTTGTTGACTGGATCCTGTAGTAAAAAAACAGTGGCTGTATTAAATCTTTCCGGTGCACAGGATGGGGAGTTCATTTTGACTTTTTGATAGTGGCCATGTCATACAAAATATTCTCGACTCATTACTAAACATTACCAAGTGGGGGGTAGGCCGAGTTTGCATTATTAAAATTGAGAATGGAACATCCGGAGACTAGACTTGACTTTGAGGGGGAGGGGGGAAATGGATAAGGATGCTCCATGGCTGATAATTTCTATTTATTCTGTGATGAAAACCCCTTCTCTCCATCCTACACACACACAAGCCCACACAACTTTTAATATGAACGTAAGGCACATTTGATAAAATATCCTCCTCCTGGAGAAAATTGAATGAATTATGGAAAAGAAGGGGAGGACTCTGATGCTTGGGCTAAATGCTAATGATGATGGTGATAATGATTCCCAACGTTAATTGATATTGATAGTTGTTTACTAGCATCCATAGTCAAAAAAAGTTGTTCATATATTACAAGACTTATTGGAATGAGCAAACAACCCGTGAAATATAGGGATTGCTCCAAGGGGCTTGATTAGCATAATAAGATTGAACACGTCTACAAAAATTGTGCATCCCATGATTAATGCTGCCTCCATTTATTTTCACTCGTAAAACATTATTTGAACATGCAGACATGTACTTGGAGTTGGGTACAGTTAAAAATTTGTTGTTTGATTCTAAAATTTAATTGAAATTCATGTTCATAGTATTGTAATGGGTCATCAACACTTGATGTTGATTTGTCCATGATACTCTTGTACGATTGTCTACATTGGAGATGAAATCAATAGTCCTGGAATTGTCAGAGAAGATGAAAAGGCCTGTCTTTTTTCCTGTTGATGACTCTTCATTTGAGAGATAGACTGTCCCCTCATATTGATTTACAAAAGAATAATAGTTTCATTTGAATGGTGGCCAGAATCACGTTTTGAAAATGAAAATGAAATCAAGGAGTAAAATCTAATATCCTTTTCTTCTGCCCTCCCTCTTTTTCCACGTGCTGAGGCACACACACACAACAATAAATATGCTTTGGCCTCTGTTCTCAACAGAATATTAACGACCTTATTAATTGAACCGCTTCTCTGGTTTCATTACTCTCGAATCCATATTCCAACTCTGTTAACATTTTCTCTATTTCCCATCTCTCTCTCAAACGACTACCTGTGTTCCTCCATTACATTATTACGCTTTTCCAAATTAAACAAACGAATGAATATTTCCTTTGTTTTTCCCCTCGACCATCGTGTCATTAAGTGAGTCTATGTAGGCATAAAATAAAATGGCACAAGAGAGGAGAGGAGAGGGTTCACACATGTACAATGGAATAAAACTATTGATGATTCATATTATCCATGTACTCATTTTCACACTATTTAATTGCTCATATGAATTTTAATGACAAAAATTAAGAGCTTTGAAAAAGAGAGACGCGAAAAAAAGGATGAAGAGAGAGAGAGAGACATGTATAATAATCATAAAGATTCAATCAACGGAGTATATTTTTTATATTTCCTACCATGAGAGACTCTCTCAGAGAGAGAGAGAGGGGAGAGAGATTTTTTGGTATAAATTAAAACGGTAAATCATTGGATGGGATGACGTTCATAAAATAAAATGTTGAGTATATATTTCTCTCGTAGGGTAATATATAGAACCCATGATGAAGGAGACTAATAATTTCCTGGACGGGACGTGGACGATGAGGAGGAGGAGGAGGGAGGTATAAATGTATATGTACAACATTTTCTGAGGTGGTGGAAATAGTACGGAAGAGAGACAGAGAGAGAAAAATGTGACACATTACTTTCGGGAAATATTCTGTCTCTCTGCTCACAGTCAGTGAAGGCAATAAGCATTTGTGAATTTCTGAGACGTGCCCAGGACGAAGCCTTAAAGCAAACATGCAGAATTTTTTTCCCCCCATACAGCCAATCCCTTTCCTTGTATAATACAAGAAAGAGAAAGTTGGATATAGAGCCAAGATAAATTTTAGTGTTGGTAATACCAAGAGAGAGAGAATATATATAATGTATGCATAGAGAGAGAGTATGTAGTTCAAAGTTTACAGATGTACTTATGACTATCAACACAAATAATAAAATATTGAAATATTCCCTATGTAATATATATCCCATGTTGAGTAAAAAAAATACATTTTTTATATAATACACGTACTCTCATGTTCAGAGAAGATGTAGGAAAAGGAGAAAAAAAATATCTCAATTTATTTGATGCAAACTCATCCAATCTCGGCCTCGGAATCCTCAGTACAAAAATTTCTCAGAGAGAGAGAGAGATTGAAGTGAGCCATGGAAACATGGAAACCTTACGGGGAGATGAAATATATTTTATATTATTATTATTATATTATGCTGACATACAAGACTTTGGTTGTGTCCTATAACTTGGATATTCTTCAAAGTTGTCTAACATGCCTGGCTGATGCCTTATGTGTTGCAATGTTGAAAATAAAAAGATAATATAAATTTGATATCTCAAAAAACTCTTCTCCACACACACACAAAGTCAAAGGGATATACAGGACATGGAGATATACTTAATAATAATAAATATTTTTGTCTGGGGAAACTCTATAGATGATTTCTTTGTCCTGAAAGGAAAACATAATGAAATTGAGATGGAGACCATGTCATTAAATTACTTACATGATTTTCATCCCATATGGAACAAAAAATGATGGACTCGACTAGAGGGATTGTTGTAAATACAAAATTGTACATTATTTTTAGTTTGTGGGAATTCTCATTCAAAGATGGAAGACTTCACAAAGGATGAGGAAGGAAGTATATAATGTATAATAGATTATATAATGTTAAATGAAATATTTTGTGACTGGGAATAAATCAACCTTTAACCCTAATCCCGACATTGCTAATGAGACATAATCCGAAAGCTTAATTGCCTACAATCTCCTCTCTGTAGTCCCCACCTCTTTCATGATTATTAGTCCCCTCCCCCCCTCCATTTCCTATATATTCTTCTCATTTATTATAATGTTTGTGAATTTCTTAAGACTTAAGAGTATACATGGGAGGGGGGTTAGATGAGTAAAAGAAATATGGCTGGCTGTGATGATGATGATGGGAGCCCCATTAAGACGGATTTGCCTCTCATGTTCTCCTTCTGTCCCAGTCAATTTCTGTTTTCACAAACATCTCACGAGCTCCTTACCTTCATCCTCCTCCCGTCCTCCTTCATGTAGACAGGCTTCCCAGGATTAAACCATTTAAACGAATACCCCACTACCAAACTCATGGAGCAGCAGAATAGCAAATAAAATGAAGGCATTATTTATTATTTTCTTGGCTTTTCCCTTCTTACACACTTTTCAAAATTTATACCTTTTCCAACTCGATTTATTATTCTCCCCATATTTTTTCCTACAAAAAATAAAACATTTTCTATAATCTGTCAGCATCATTACTCTCTCCCCTTGTTAAAAGAGAAAAAATAATGAGTCAAATCACAAATAACTAGACTAAATCTTTTACTTTGTACTCTCAGATTCTGCATTTAAATTTGACTTTATCATCAATGAGTGGAAGATACAGAACATGAAGAAGCAAGTAAAAAATAAAATGCTATTTAATTTCAGGTACTTTATTATTCACCAAATTCCTATGGAGGGACAGGGAAGTGGTCAAAATCCATTATTTTGTCTCAATCTCGTCCGGCCACAGCTACAAATACAATTAATGTTGTACTACCCACAAACTCCCACAATTAATTTTTCATTCTCTCACTATCAACTTGATAAAACTTTCTCAAGATTTTTCTTTAAAGTTTCTTTTACTTGATAAGTTTAAAAAAATAATAAATAGGATGTCTTAATTGATAGAGTAAGAAATCGTGCTGGTGTTGATATTCTTGAGAGTAGGCCATGGAAATTCGGACGATGGATTTCCTGTCCCCCCTCTTTTGTACTCTGCCCCTCTTATTCTGTGTTGATAGGCATTCCTTGTGGTGGGGGACATGAAAAGGATAAAAAAAGGAGTAATCGCTCAGACTGAATCGGACTGAGTGTCCGTCACTCTGGAAAAACATGGATTGTCCATTTGATGGTGATCGCAGGCTCAAATGTGGTGATTTTTCCTCCATCCTCTTACTCCTTTTTTCTATTTTGAGCATGTCAACTGGACACTTGGACCCTGCAACTGACACCTCATCTGACAAAGACGAAACACAAGCAACACACCCTTTGAATATATATCACCCCTCCCCCTCTTCTCTCTCATGTATCTACAATAACATTGAAAAAAATACAACCTTGACTACCCGTCATCCATTGAAATCATATCAGAATCTCTTATGTCCACTCCCCGTAAACACGGAATACCCGGACACCTGTAGTCCTATTTACATTGTTTTGAAGATTAAATAGACATCTACACCATGGAGATATGGCTCATGTCATACAAATAAAAGGAAGGAAAGAAAATCCCCCACAAGATTTCCCTCCAAGTTGTGTAATGGCTTATAAAATAATAAAAGAGGATGGACCGTGTCAATAGTTTGAATTGGGAGACTGTGGAAAACGAGATTTCATGCCATTTCCCCCCCCCCCCATTGGAATATTTATAAGAAAAAAAAAGTCAAAAGGAGGGGATGCAAAATAAAAGAAATTGAATTGGGGATAAATGCCATGTATTTTGAAATGGAGAAGGAGGACTTTGATAAATGATCATCATTTGGACTCGGAGGGAATTCCCCAAGTGTGAATCTCTAACTACAGTTCGATCCACATTGTTACACACCAACTCCATTCTCATCTTCTCTTCTTGTGAGTAAGATGAGGGGAGGGGGACAAATAAAGTATGGACATGATACAGGGACAAATCCCAGGAATAAATACCAAAATTGTGTATCCACATAACGGCCTAACTGTTGCCGAAAAGGGACCCCAAGTGGAATGACCATGAGGATGTACATAAGTCTGGGTATGCATTTCCCAAATGTTTATTGGCGAATATTTATTCCATCTTTTACTTATTTTCTCCACGGTTGACGCTCACAGCGGTGCTCACAGAGAATTCATTCCAATGCATTCAGAATCTGGAGGAATGATGAGATGAAATCGTGGGAGATGGATACTTTGGCTATAAATGATGGATTCTAAGGGGATCAATTCTATTCAACATTAGCCCTTCTGGAAACTAATCAAAAAAAGTTGGCTATATGAGCATATTATGGACTCCTTGTACGGGATATGACTCTCCATGGGGAGGGAGGGGAAAAAGCAAAAGACAAATGAAATGCAAGACACGTACATACTTACAAACACTTGTTTTCTCTTTTCTCCAAAACTCTGACTCACTCTTCATTCCATGCTCTACACAATCCTACAATGTTCTTTAGTTTAGTGAAAATTAATGCAGGCAAAGGGAACACGTGGGTCTCCATTCAATGACCACCAACAGAATCTTAAGTCTACTCCCTCAAATTTAATTTTTTTTCAACTCCCCTCCTTTCAACTTGCACTGACTACTTACCATTCTCACTATGGAGAATCTTGTAGAGTCAAAAAAGGAAGGGATACTGCCATGATGAGATTGAAAGTTATTTAAACACTTTTTGTTGATGCAGAATGTACATTCCACGTTTCCCATTGTCCGCAATGCGTAAGGTATGTATTCGAGGGATTGAGTGTGGCTTTGGCTTTGTAAAATGAGGAGAGGGAGGACTCTTGATCGTTTTTGGTTAATTTTGTGTGTAGAGCTTCAAGAATTTCAGGTTCATTTTGAAACCCATTAATCACCCATGCTCACTCTTTTCTCCTCAACCATTTTTTCATGATTACAAATCCTCTCTCTGTACTCTGTGCACGCATGAATTATCCTTTTTTGATTCGCACCCACTCGCTTTCTCTTGAAATTTACATTCCTAGCCTCATGACTCATCATCATTCCAAAAATCCTGAGCAGGGAGAAAGCATTTTGTCCATAATTCTCTCATCTCTTCACAACACGGATTCATTTCTCCACTTGACATGCCTCCACTCTTTTTTCACTTTAGTTGTGTCATTCAACAAATGAAGACTAAAACAAGTGCTCATTTCGATTAATTATTAACATTTTCCATTTGCCTCTTAAAATGTACATCTACAGATAGTGGGTGGTCATACTGCCCGTGTACATAATATTATTGTAAAGAAAGAAGAGGCGATAAAAATGAGAGGAAGAGACTAATAAAAATGAGAAGAGACGTTCCATACGGACACCGTCCCAGTCCAATTTTTTTATTTTATTTCGTAAACACTTTGAGCGGCGTTGTAAAATGTAATTGAAAGCATCTGCTGAGGAGAAGGAAGGAGCGTTTACATTGATTCCATTGTAGGGAAAGATGGGGAGAAGTTGATTCTGAGGGAGTATGGTAGAGTGAGCAATAGAGATTCCATTAGATGCACTATCTTTAGCCATATTCTATGATATTGTTGTATGTCGACTGGATGGGATCACAATAAAAGGTATAGTCCAACCTACGGGAGACATTGCACTCTCCCGTATAGACACAGATGCGCTCCTACTATCAGTTGACTAATCTTGCTTGATGGGCTTAAGAGATCTAAACGAGTGTCTCAGCTGACTCTGCGAAAACCCTCTCCCTCTCTTTCTACTTTTCCCTTTCTTTATAAAGTCCAACTTTTTTCTCTCTTCTTCCTCTTCTTCTACTGTCATTCTATACTCAAGTTTACAATGCAATTCTCTTTCTTTTCATCCTGAGGGGCCTCCATGATGAGTCTTCAATTATTAAATCCTTTCCGCCTTGACTTGCCCACAAACTTATTATCGTATTACTCCTCATTAACAAATCATCCTCCCCCCGCTCCCGCTCTCTGTCTCAACCTTCTCTAAATGCTAATTTTTACAATCTAATCAGAGAAATTAAGGGGAGGAGGAGAGAGGGTTGGGCAATTAAATTGGGAACAAATAACCATTATTTTGCGCAAGGATTTTGGCAAACATCAAAATATCTATAAAACATTATTTTGTTGAGAATTTAACGGTGGATTTGGTAGACTCTTCCTTTTTATTGGTATAGGTCACAAATTACAGGATTAAGTTGTAAAATTTTGAAACTTTCTAGGAATGAAAATGCTTTTGGATTGAGAAGAGAGATGAGAGGGAGAGTTGAATGAAATGTCAGAGTGAGGTGGAGTGTCACAAGATAAGATGAAGAAAGGAAGACAAAGAAAGGGAGGAGGGGAAGGAAGATGTGGCATATGTTGGAGAATCCGATGGGAATAAATTGGACAGTACGGGCCCCAAGTGTAAGTGTACTCAACCCCTCAATTCCCTTTTTCATATCACCATTAGCCCCAACATTACGATACGAACTACATCCAACTCACTCTCCCATCCCCTCATTCCCCCCATCATGATCTTCTCACTCGCCCTCATAAATTATTCTCACCCCTTACATCCAAATACAACCAAAGAGAACCAGGGTGGCTTTTCACTCCCGGGTAGTACAGCAAGAACAACACCTTTGCATTTATACAGCTCCATTTTTTATTCCCCTCCTTGAGTCTTCAGACCCCACTTGCCATTTTGTATCTGTAGAATTGCCAACTGTAAAAAATTGCCCATATGAAAAAAACAAGTTTTTTAAAGTTCAAACTGGGAGAAGGGAGACAGACGAGGGGGGAGAAAAAAACATTTGGTGGAATAAAATTCATCATTCATGAGATTTGATATGCATACAATCCATTTATTTTCAAACAGAAAAAAACCAACAATTCTTCCTCACACACATACTCGTACCAGTATCCCCCTCATAAATTTAGCAACATTTAATTCAAGGAATGTTCATGAAATATTTCATCTTAATTACACAATCTTCTCATATTGTATAAATTGTGACTTGGCTTTTTTCCCCTTTTTTTTGTTTCTTCTTTGGCAGTTTATTTTGAAAGAATTTAGCCTCATCAATTTGTTTGTTTTTTTGGACACATTTCAATTGCACCGTACAAAATAGTAAATTAAATTAAAGTACTAAATCATCCAATCAATTTATCCATTTTTTTGTCTATAAATGATTTAAAATGGGTTTGTCATATAAAATAGAAAAAATGTTAAATGTGTAACACTACATGCATTTTAATAGAAGATGAGTATATGAGACGATCTGTAGTACAAGATAATAGAAAGATATTTTACATTGATTTGGTACATTTTTTAAGTGAACAATGACTGAAAGATAGGGGTAATATATTTGTGCACTCATCATCGAGCTTTTTTGAAGAGCCCTTCTCAATTTGTCCAGGCGTTATGGTCATTAAATGGATTACATGAAGACAATTTAAATTAATCTGTTGATGTCATTGTCTATAAATAAATTCTACACTCTCTCACGCATTCGTTCACAACAATAGTTAGCTATAGATAACTTGTATACTTAATATTATGGATTTTGTCAAAAGATATGGTAATTGTAGTAACAGGAATAGTTAGTCTAATTAAATGTACCATTAATTTTATTATAAAATTACGGTAGTAAGGTTTTCATCAAAAGTCTTTTTTGTACCTACAAAGTACTAGAGTAACATTTAATTTATAGTCACCTGTAAATTTATAATATAATTTTTTATATACAGAGACAAATACAGATTAAATGTATATTTAAGTAGTACAAAATCTAAATTTATATAGAGCATTGCGCCAATTACAATTAAATTTACAATTAAGTCTCCACACACCCGCTATTGACCCAACATGATCCAATATGTTAATTTCTGTTTTTGTAGAATAATTATGTAGGGAATTAAGTACAAATATAATAATTAATATGTAGATTTATGTATTCCTCCCCTTTCTAATTTACATTGACAATTAAATAATTTAAATAGGTACAGAAAAAAGTTTTGATTTTTTACAAATTTAATTTCATGGGGTCATTCACACTTGTATGCATGTACACGATGATATCACTTTTTTGTGACTATAAGAAAAAGAGTTGTCAATTACATTTTTTTTAATTGTTTTTTTTAACCATAAAAAATCTCATGTCCAACTTGGAGACTTTGAATATGTACACTTTGTATTCTAATAAAATGTTAATTCATGTTCTAAAATTAATTTTAGGATAGTTCCTAGTCCTAAAAATCCCTGACAAGTTTTTGTGTAACTACTAGGATCATTTTTTAATTGTCATTAAAGTGGTGTGTGATGATAGGCAATGAGTTGTATATGTTTAATTATGTATAGAAAAGTTAAGTATTAGTTTTTCTTTGTTGATATCCGAGTAGAAAATGGAGGAGATGGGGTGTAAATATAATTAGAGGGATGGGAATGAATTAGAGTGGGAGGGTTGAGTGAGTTCAAAATCGATCAAAGTGTTTATCAGAAACTTGGAAAATATCGGTGGCAGCATAATAATTACTCTGGGAAGAAGTTTTGGGGTTGGAGGATTGGGAGGAGGTAGAGTTGTTGTTGGTGGGTCGTCGACCATGAGGACTATTAAAGAAACCTAAGGTGGAGGCAGCAGGGGGAATAGCGGAAGAAGACTTGCTAGCACAAGTTGTAAACACATTCCCTCCATTACAATTCCCATTTCCAAGACTACTCAACGTCTTGGAGGAGGACTGAAGATTGAGAAGGGGATGGTGAAGTTGTTGTCCTCCATGGTCAAGATGATGATGACGGAATGTGGGGGGCGGGGGAAGGATTGTTTGGTGAGAGTGTGAAAGATGATGTGACAGATTTTGTTTCTGCATCGACGATGGAGTTGATGGAGATGATGGGTTGAAGAAGCCCAACTCATCGTGAATGCTTCGTAGCCCCATAAAATCTGCAATCAAAAAGTCACATTGGTCACTCGGCTCATTGACAATTATTATTACCATCTTTCTCTTACACTTTCTCTCTCAACTCTGTTGGAACAGAGAGAGAAAGTCGGGGACCAGGGAGGCCCAAAGTAATCAACGAGAACAAAAATGTAAGGACAAGAAATCTTGGGAAAGACAATCTGTCCAGTCTATTAACCCAATTTCTTGTCCCCCCACATGTGGGCTCTAGTAACTCCATGAAGAGAAAATAAATCCAAAAACTTGTTTTATTTTCTTTGCTATATTTAATAATGTGTCGACAGACTAATTTCTTTTATGGAATTCCCATGATGATTACAACATTTCTTTTTTTTATACTTTGACAAATAAAATTGTGACAAAGAAAAACTCTGAGAAAAATGTCCCCGACTTTTGATACGAGTGGCATTGGGTCGTAAATAATTTGATAAATCTAAGTAACTAGAAATAATATAAAGTGTAATGACAGAGAGAGAAACCATAAAAAAAACTTTGAGTTCTCAGAAAAGGAATATAAAAATGTAGCCTTGTTTGATATTGAAAAAGAGAGAGAGAGAATTTTGAACGTACCATGGTTGACACGTTGATACTTAATTTTTCGGTTAGTATTTTTCCTGGAGTTTTGATGGTGAGAGAAAATGCCGGTAGCACTAGGAAGGGTGGGAGCAGAGGAGCCATCACTTTTACTCACAGAGCCGACACCACCAAGTCCAAAGACAAGTTCATGATAGAGAGATTCATCACTGTCTGTCTCACCTGAAATCGACACAGGCTTCAAGTCACACAGAGCAATCTTGCCCATTCTCCTACTAGTCCCTGAATTGGTGATGGTACACGTGGAAGAATTTTTGTGGGTAGAGTTGTCACTGCAACCCCCCAAACCCATTGACATTGACTTGGGTGTCATCCCCATCACTCCCACCAACTTAGTATTACGCCGATTCCGTCTCATCACATAACACACTAAAGTCACTACCAACAGCACCACCAACACTGACAATGACCCCGCTATTAACCCGATCATCGCCCCACTTGACGTCGTCGGCGACGACGTCCCTGCCACATCCTTTGATCCATTCTTATCTATCTCAACCCTTTGTGGTCCATCTTGTAAATAGTTGAGCGACAATATTTCATCTGTTACATTCCCCGTGAAAATATCTGCAAAAAAAATAAATATCAAATTGTAATTATCATCATTTTACTAACATTTCCCCCATCCTTTCAAAAGGTTAAAAGGAGGTCGCTTTGATATCCCTTTTATTTTTTGCCTGGCAAGAAAATGGATGAGACAATGGGAAGGGAAAAGATGTTGGAGGGAAAGGAATGGAGTGACTGAGTGGGAAGAATCAATATCTTTCACTTTCACTATCCCCCGGGGAAATAATAGCAAAAAGCAAGAGGAGAAAAAAAACCAAGACAAGAAAGGAAAAGTTATACACTGACGGCTGCACCAGCTTTCTCTTTTTTTTTGGTACAGAGAAAGAATCTGAAGAGTGAATTGTGAGACAGACGAAGAGAAAAGGAAAAAAAGGGATGGTGGCGGTTATAAAGATACAATCACTTATGCCTCTTCCCTTTTTTCTTCTCAAAAGTCATTACATGCAGTGCGTCCCAAGCACATTGCTTTGTCTATATAAACTCTACAGATTTTTATGGCCTCATTTCTATTCTTATATCACCGCCATTTGTGACTAAGGAACAAGAGGAGGAGAGAGAAAGCATTCAATTGAGATGGGGGGAAACTACAAGTGAAATGAATCATATCAATGAAGATAATATTATCCAATTACTTTAATAGAATCTATGACATACATAAAACAATTACATTTATTTGTTAAATAAACAGAGCAAAAAAAAAGTATTACCTGAACGAAATAAGATTTCACTGAGGAGGAGCCAATGATTAGAATGAAAGAATTCGAGTCGAATGTAAGTTGCCAATCGGCCCTTTAATGGGATTTGAACAAGATGAGCTGTCTCATTCTTCAAGTCTCCTTTGGGTACCCAACGGAGTGGAACGTCCGAAAACTTTTGGCCATCCATGCTAAAGTAAATGTCCACTGAGGCAAATACCTTCAACATTCAAAAATCCATTTTTATTTACTCTCCATCTCAATCATTAAACATCAATGCTTTACAAATACACAACACATTTACACAAAAAATGATAAATTTTTATACATGGACTCAGATTTGTAAAAAAACTGGAGGAAAATAAAATCTCGTTCCTGTTCTTCATGTTCATCCAAACGTATTGATCTGGACGTAATTAAGATCAACGTACGGAGGGAGAAAGGAACCGAGACTGAAAAAAACGACAACAAAAAAAAAGAGAAAGATTCCTCCCTTCTCGAGAGAAAGAAGGGAAGGAGAAAGCAGAGATAGAATAAGAAGAGAATATCATACCTGAGCCCCCTGAGAGACGAAATTATTTACATGGATGGACACTTCCTTGAACTTGCGGAGTCTGTCGAACTGGAAGCCGATTTTTATTGGATCTGACTGGTTATTGTGGTTGTCCCAGCCCATCCAGGAATTGCCTAGGAACACAAAAAATACAAGAAAATGCATACATCATTACTCCCTCCCTCCTTATTATTAGCCAGTGTAGTCAACCATCCAGAATTATTGTTGATTCGACTCCCTCTCTCTCTTTGGTCGTCTCCAAATGTTATAATTATTTGTACAAGAGTGAAAGTACTCCTCCAAATGTCTTGCAACATAAAACACAGAAATTTCCCTGGAAACCATGGCCAATGTCTGTAGGGGCAACCCCCCATCCTTCCTTTGGCATCACAGATATGAAAACAGAGAGAGAATCCACTCCAATCAATGTTTCTGACTATCATCATGCCCACCAAAAGAAAAAACTATTTTTTTTCTTCAATTCTACTCTCTTGTACTACCTATTCACAGTCCATGAATTTTTGTTCATAAAATTGTGATAGAGGCCATTTTGATTTTGCAATTATAATTTAATTATAAGTGACATTGCTGATTGTTGAATATGTTGGCCATTTTTCTCTTTGGAGAATAAAATTTTGATGGAATTTCTTTTAGTTGGAGGATGGAAGATAATCTTTTCATGAGAAAAGACAATGAGACTGCAGACAGAGAGAAATCAAGGATGAAGAGAGAAGAGAGAAAGTGGAGAAAGGGGATAAAAGGAAAGAAAGAGGATAAGATTGAGAGAGAGAGTAATTTAATAATAGTAATAATTTGTTAAAATCCAACGTCTTTATAATCCAAGGTAATAGTTAATCCAAAAGGAGTAATGAAAGGTTTTTGTGTATAGACACATCTAATGGCCATGTATGTACATGAAACTACATCTTCCCCAAATGCCCTACACACACGCACATTTGATAGGAGATGAGAGGAAATGTGGTAGTATAGATAGACACAAGTTTATACGGTCATTACATTAAAGTAAAGCGCTCCTGCTCCTTGAACCTCTCTCTCAAGAAAAAGAGTGAAAGAGTCGAGAGGGGGAGGTCATTTGGAAAAACCATCCTACAGTGAAGCTTTTAAGAGCTGCGAGAAGAGTGAGAGAGAAAAGAGAATAAAAATTGCTTCCATCTCATCTCATCCAAAGCCAAGACCCACACACACATACAGACAGAGCATCAGCTGAGCTTTCCCTTTTCCTCTCCTTCCTCCTCCTCGAGTAGAACAAATGGAACAAGAAAGACAGAGAGAGAGAGAGTAAGAGATTTTCTTGTACTCTCCTAAACTTTCTCTTCTCTACTTCTACCTATACATTTTCTCCTCATATCACCCTTCTCTCAGCACCACCATTTTCATCAACAAATTCTTATCTTTTATTTGCTCAACCTCACTCTCTCTCTCTCTCTCTCTCTTCACACTCATAGGGGTCAAAAGTTCTAACGGTAGATTATACCATATGGACACGTGCAAAAAATACTCGCCATATTCGAGCATTCGTGACATGCCATGAACCTAATCAGTTTTACCTTTGGTTTAACCATCATCAAATCAAACCCCAAATTAAATACTTGGGATAAAAATATGATTTTTATTTGAGGAGAAAGTTTAATTTCTCCATTCATGTTGTCATTTAATTATGGAGACTCTTCATTATAAAGACCATGGAGAAAGAGTCGTATTGGAACCCTCGAAAATGTGGAGTTGAATTCATTTCATCCCCTTGTTTCGTTGGTCCCCATTCAACCGCTACTTGTACTTAAGCTACATGCTGTACTCAACAGCTTGTCGGTTGTCGAGTCAGCCCACAAGCTCAAGTAGTTTTTTGTGTCCCCTCTCTCCGTCTGTGGACAAGGGAATACACACGCAAGTAACATGTCCTCATCCATCTCATGGCCATGTGCCCACGAGTTAGAACACGAGCAGCCGTTGCCCATGAAATAGAGACTGTGTTGGCCACACAACAAACAATGACTTTTTATGCACTAAACCCCCGTCCTCTCCCCCAATGCATATTATGACACATCCACAATGTATCGACCATGTTGACTAATCTTAGGTCTTGTGACTCACAATATAAAAATCTCCAAGCTTTGATCCTTATTCTTCTTTTATGTAAAGACAAAAATTAATGGAGAAGAATCAGAGAGTCAGACAAGCTTGCAGTTGATCGAGTTAATCTCCATCGATTGACTGATTTTCTTTTTCCGGTTTTCTTTTTCATTAAAAAAACGACCTAATCTTTCCCAATCCTCCAAGTAATTTCCTCTTTTCTTCCATTCCTTACAAAGTGATATAATGGTGGAAATAAAGGGAAGATTAGGCAATGCTAACATTGAGTTTCTCCCATGATTTTCACATTTTGAGACTCCCCCTTCCCCCCTCTCAACTTTTCCCACACAAACACTTTATTTACCCGGGTTCTTTCTTGGAATCTAGGGAGGGACTGTGAGAAGATGGCATGGAGAAATAGAAAACCATTTTAAACTTTATTGCCTCCACCCACAGAGGAGAAAAGACAGAGAATCACAGATTTAATGGGAAACGTGGCCCTTCCACGCACGGTCTCTCTCTTTCTCTGTCTGTCTTCAAGACTAATCCGCATTCTAAACGCAAAGTTAAATAATTTGTGACGACTAACGACCACCACCGCCTTTTCAATTACTTTCTTCTTTTTCTGTCACTTACAACCCGGAACGGAATGAGAGTCAAAAAAAATTCAATATGAAATCTCAACAAACAAAATGCACATTTAAATAATTAAAATAAAATTTTAAACTTTCCCCACCAAATTTAAATATTGTAGATATTTAAATAAAAAAATGTTGTAGAGTAAATAAGAGAATTGGTTAATTGTAAATAAAGAGAAAAAAGGAGTCAAGTTGGCAAGTTTGGGATGATGAGGGCAAAGACTTTTGGGCGTTCTCTTGTCGTCCATTACATGAAATTAGAGAGAGAGTTGGAGAGATGCATAGATGGAGTGAAGAAGAAGCCCCTGAGACTGGGGAATAGTAAACACTTGAGACTAGAAAAGACTTTTCTCCTCCTTCGTCTTACTCCTCTAACGTCCATAAAACATTCAAAATGGAACTTTTTAGGAAAGAGGGGCTACAGTTGAGAGTCAAGAACTTTACCTTTTATCATTTCTTTCATCAGCTCAATTGAATATACCGCCACCCCTCCCCTCCTTCCTCATCCCCCCACCATTACAATCTCATTCAACCCAAAGAGGGGGGGAAAGATATATCTTCCAATGGGTCTCACATACAATGCAATGCAAAATAAATGCAAAGTAGCAAGGCAAACAATTTCTCTACCTCCCCCCTCCCCTTCCCATCCGTTCCCAGATTTAATTTCCCATCTCTCTTCCTTCTCTTTGACTCTTCGTAAATTCTAAATAAGTTTCCCTCCCACGATTTTATCAGTATTTCCACATTATTTAAATGGAAATTACACTCTCATTATCTTTTCCTCTCTCCAGTTTTAAATTCCATTCAACATTTTTAAATTTAATTATCCTACATTACATCTCATCAGTGTCTAAAATGGAGAGAGAGGGAGACTAAAAAACAAGAAATTAATCTAATTTCAATATTATTGTGTGGGGGCCATATTTGATGATGGGAGAATGATGAATTACATAAATGGAAGAATCAAATAAATCCCACAGAGTGGAAAAAGAAGAAGAACCTGGAGGTAGTCACTACAAGTACAAGGAGAGAGAGAGACCAAGCCACAAGATTATTTGCCTTTGTTGACCCGTTTTTTGAGTCTCTCTTTCTTGTGTGGCAAGAGTGAAAGGGGAAAAAAAGGAGAGAAAGCCCACAAGCCTCTCTTTTGCTCTTGAGTCTGTTGTATGTACAATACTTTTTTGGTTGTGCCGGTGGTCGTGAGGATTTCACGGTTGATGTAACTTAAACCCAATTCCGTTGAAAGGATTCAAATAAAAGAAATACTACACTCCCAAAAAAACCACCAACCCGTTGAACATAAATAAATAAACAGAATCCCTTTGTTATCCCCCCACCCCCACCTCCCCTCCCCCTCTCTCTCTCTCTCATATTATTTCTATTTTATTTTACTTTATTGTGTACCACACACACAATTTTTTTCAATTCAGCTCTGGCGAGGAGAGTTTGGTAAATCATTACCATTTCAATTTCAATCTCTGTCCCATTCAATACAATAAAAACCCCCAAGATGCCCATTGGCTATTGTTTCAATGCAATGTGCACAGAACATGAGACAAGCTTGGATGAGTTGTCATTACAAATATATGTTCTACTAGTTGTTTTAGCAGTGTCTCATTAATTTAATTGCATTTGCAAGTTGCAATGAAAAAGAAAAAAGTAAATATGATCCTCAGTCTAATTATGTTGTCCCTACAAATTTTTTAAGGATGAAAGAAGACTCTAAAGAAAAGCCAAAAATTTGTTGTCAAGTGGCTAAGCGGCTTGTTTCCTCTTAAATTTTCCTTTTTAGGTTTTGAGTTAGTCAAACAAAAAAGAAAGGGAGCTGGAGAAAGTAAAGAGGAAAGAATATGTCGTAAGCTGCTTTTTCTGAAAAGTTTTGATACTTTTGTCTCTCTTGCATCACCACTCAATTTCCTCATATTCCTCATTGAGGCAAAGGGAAAGACTGAGAGTTGCTGCTATTCTTGCTTCCATTTTCATCCTCATGATAAAAGAGAGGGGAGCATGCCATGTACAAAAGCCACCGCCAACGTCCTTCTCCACTTTTTTTACAATTTCTCTTACTCTTCTCCCTTTTTTTCAAGCCCATGTCTTTTCACTTTGCCTTCTAGGCTGTATAGAAAACTTTGAAAATTCCACGTAAAATAGAAACTTTCAAGTTGAGACTTGGACCAAGAATAATTTTTCTCTCATACAAAAAAGAAGCCCTCCTCCCCTTCGACTTCCGTTAAACTTCACCCTGAAGGAAGAATGCAAGAAAGTGAGGGAGGAAAACAAGCCAAAGGAATTCTCTACAGCTTTCTCCTCCTTCTAATAAAGAAAATTGAAACTCATTCTCTTCTCTCCTTTCACTCTCACCAATCTACTCTGCATAAGAGAAAACATGTGTTGGCTTCTGACTCGTTGAGTTGGTTCATAGTACAACATTTCACCCCCATCCTCTACACTTTCACTTTTCTCTCGTCCCTTTCACTCCATTCATTATGCGTCCCTTGCACTTCCTCCTGCTCTACATATAATTTGAATTCTCTCTCTCTGCCTTTGTCTACCACGTTGAGTATAGTGATAGCCCGTATATTAAATCTAATTCTGAAAACTCAACTGATAAAAAATATAGAGAATGCACCGTCCGCTGTATCCCCCCAGTCTGGTTCCCGCTCTAAAAAACATAAAAAGAACTCCTGTCATTATGAATGACTCCACTACAGCCAACAGCTCAAACCTAACCATTGGGTATTACCCTCGCAAACTGAAAAAAATACATGGAAAAAAAGAAATTGTCTCATTTTTATGCATGAAATTATCCAGTGAGTAAAAGAAGGAGAAAAAAAGTATGGAAATCCCAGGAAATTAAAACATTTAGAGTCATTTCCCTCCGGAAGTTTGACACTTTTTTCTCCCTCCATTTGCATATTATTTGGAGGCATCATAACAGCAAGCTCTTTTTTCCCTGGCCCTACTTTGCACCTACTTTCTCTCTCTTCTCCATGTACAAAGTAAAGAGAGAAAGTTGGTAGTAAAATATTAAACTTTTTTGTGTTGGGCTTCGTCCCTCCCCCTGCAAGAGTATAATACACTTTCACCTTAAAGTTTAATGTAGAGAAAAATCCAACGTATGTATTTTAATTGAGCTGTTTATTCTAATAAGATTTTTTTTCGGGGGTTGGATAGTTCACTACAAAGAATTTTGTGTATTACGTTAAAGGGAAAAGATTCAAAAAAATTTGAGGAGGAAGTCTAATCCCATGGGCTCTGGATAAAAAAAAAATTTCCTTTTGTGCTTTCCCCATGTCCCTCGTTTTTTTGCCTTTGTGTAAGAGGAGGCCTTGGAAATAGAGTGAAAGTTTGAAGGGTAAGGAATATAACGACTAATCTGAGTCTAGACAGACTTTCTCCCTGTGTTGATATAGTTTTTTGGGGGGTATGTAAGAGTAGGAGATGGGAGAGTAAGCTCAGGTAAGTTTCATAACCCCAGAGAAAGTTCTTTATTTGGACAAACTTTTTCTAATATTGGACGGAATTCCGTGTGCTATTCTCTCTGACTCAACGTCAAAGGCCAAAAGAATTTGAAATTATTAATAAAGAGCCAAACATTGTTTCAGTTAGACTAACAGCCAAGGGTAAGTGCATAGCGTAAGAGAGTCTCTCTTTTTCTTTCGTGTCCTTACAAGAATTTCTCAATTTGAAGACATATGTGACATATGCCAGAGCCCTGTAATGGAATCGAATTGGAATCCACCAACTTTTTTGATACAATCTCTCTCTCCCTCTCTCTCCCTATTACAAAATCAATAGATTCTCAAAGATTTACCATCGAATTCGACCTTTTCCTTTACATCAAAAGCTTCTTCTTCTTGAGCATTAAAATTCTCAAATCCATATTCCAACATTTCCCTCAAGAAATCTCAATCCTCAGTCCCAAAAAAAATGTTAAAAGAAGAGGAAGAAAATTTCAACACATGTAAAAAAAGGGATTCCTTCAGTTTATTCCCTATTGGTCAAGAGACAAACCGAGAGAGAGAGAAAGAGAAAATCCCTCCAGAGTTTTTATTTTCAAATGAACCTAAAAAAACTTTTTCTCTTTCCTTTTCATTTTATTGAAATTTTTTTCCATGTGAATGAATCGCGGAAAGGGGAACAGCTGAAAATATTTTTGGTTGTAGTAAAATTAAGACAAATAATGACAACAAATTTCGATTATGTTCCAGTTGGAAAGGTAAAAATGGAAGGTAGAGAACATTGAGTTGAGTACAATTCGTTGTAAGACCTATCAAAATAATTTCCATTTTAGCTTGAAGCCTTTCCACTCTCCACAAAAAAAAACTTTCACAATTTCTTTAACTCTTTCCCAACAGTCTCTCCTTTTCGAGGGGAATGCACTTTAGAATTGTACGTTGAATAATTACATTTAAATTTATTTCCTTGAGGGATAGAATTCATGTAACATAAAATGTTTCTTCTGTTGTTTCTTGTAAATTTTTAAATAATTTTTAAATAATTTGTTTAGCCAAAAAACTGAAAACTCCTTGTTTTAAATAAAAACCCTCCTTTTTATGTTTATTTTAGACATTTAACCTTACCCAGAAAAAAAATATATTTTAACTTTTATGTCATTTCAGTAAAAAGTTTTTTTTCGCAAACAACTAAAGGATGAGAGTCTTGTTTCGCACATTTGCCTTAAACTGAAATGAACCAAGCCGACAGTTCCTCTGAGGCTGGAGAAAGCATTTACCTCGGTGGATTTTTTGTGTTGAGAGAAAGTCCATAAGAGAGCAAATTGTAGATTGCAACTGAAGAAAAAGAGTATTTTTTTCTCCCTGGCGTTGAATGCAATTCAATTTTTGGTGGGTTTATTCCTCCGGTGGTTACTACTTTAGTGTCCTCAAAGGATGGCATGTAACCTCCATTACTTTTCTCCAGAGTACGACAGAGACACAGTACACACGAGGGGGAAGGATGAGATTGAAAACCCATGAAATTCTACATCAAAATCTACGGCAGGCACGCCATTCCACCTCAGATCAGTAATGTGATGAGGATGAGACTCAACTTCATCTACTCAATACCAAATCGCAGAGAGGATGAAAGCAAAAAAAATAGACACAGAAAGAGAGAGTGAGAGTTGAATGACATGGCGTGCTGTTTACATTTTCCTTTTTTCTGTCTGCTAAACACAAAAAAAGTATAAAAGGCTCACCCACTACTTTCTCTCTCTAGATAGTCTACGTCCATTCCAGATTCCAGGTGGAAACATGAAACCCCTGTCATATTTTTTTATCAATTTTGAATGAGCCCAAAAAACCAAAATATTGTTGGCATGCTCCACAAAATAATGGGCAGGAATGGCAAATAATTATCAAATTGGAATTTTCAAGTATCTCTTTCCAGAGAGTGGGGTCATGTAAAGATAGGAACCATGTACAATTTATGGGGGAATATGAATCTATGAAATGTTGGTTTTGAATTTGATGCATTTGTCCCAGAGCGCAGTTAAAGCTAGAAACCCTGAAAGGGATAGAGTCAAGGGTAGTTATAGTGGCAATTATTAATGAATGGGCTCCAATCCAATGGGCCCTAGACACATTTTCAAAGACAGAGAGAATTTTAGGGGGGGTTCAAGTTGGAGAGTTTAGTGGTTGTGTAGCTGAACAGAAAGACAAAGGCAAAGCTCATTATCCCCCAGTGACCTCCTCCCCATCTCTACATGTCATTTCCTCCAAGCCATGATTATAATGCTATGCTAAATACCACATTTAATTTTAAATATTATTATTATCTCTCTCCATACATGTATACCCATTATAATTAATGTCTCCCTCCTTCTAACCATTAAACTCATTCTCCAGGTAATGACATTCTTCCTCTCTCTTCTTTTAATCACTTTTACCTTGACCCGAAATAAAAATTCTTCCTAGTTTCAATGACAATAGGAAAAAAATTCAAATTTTCAACCCGGCCAATTTTCTTGAGACAAAGTCTTCATAATATTGTGTTGTAGAGATTGCAATTAAGATGGGCAAAGAAAAGGTGATGAGATTGCATAAATTACATTTTGCAATTTACAAAAACACTCTTCAAAAAACTTTTTAATATGTTTTTTCAGTCTCAGTTTCTCAATTTCACTTTTTTTAAATGTTTTGGTCTTTGACCCAAAAATGAGATGAGACGAGTAACCCCTATTGTCATTTTTTAGTAATGTTTCCATGAGGAGGGGGGAGAGTACTCGAGCGTCAAAATAAAATTGAAATATAAAGGAAAATAGGAAAAGATTTGAAGGTTGTCAAAGTGAGGAGAAGAGGAGAACAATTTCCGGGTATTGTCCCTCAGACGTAAATAAATACGTCATATTTTACCCATCTCCAATCATATCCAACCAAAGGAGTCTCTCTCTCTCTTCTTGGAATCTCATAATGGTTTCCCTCTACCCCCCGGGATTGGTTGAGACAGGTAAATTCTGTGATGGGAGCCACCACAACAACATTAAATTCCCTCACCGCATCTCCTGCATTAACAATAACAACAAGAGAAAAAAAAAGAGAGGAGAGGCTGAAGGTGGGTATAAACGGGAAATATTGCTGGAGCTGTAGGCCATGTGAGAAAGAAAGATGGAGTTTTCTTTCTCTTATTGAATTTTCGGACGGATAGTGATTTATTTCAATACCAAAATAAAATGAAGAAAAAGAAGCTAAAACTCAACCAAGCTTTCCCGCAGAGGCACACGCACCCGCCTCTCTCATTCTTTGTGTGCAGACGGTAGATGCAATTGAATTGAAATTCAATTCAATTTTCTCCTTGTTCTTTCTTCTTAGCATATAACAACATGTACACTAGACTTGTGTATAATGGGTTGGACGCTACAATTTATCTTGTAACAATTCCCCTTAACCTTTGACATAAGCGTGGAGCATGTACAACAATGGTGTGAATAAAACGTGTTTTGATAGATGACAGATTGGGAATGGAGACTAGAGAGAGAGAGAGAGAGAGAAAGGAATGGCAAATAGTAAAAGAGAAAGTCTATCCCGAGGTATGGAGAATGACGAGTCGTTGAATGTTCAACGTGTGAATGATGGATGACGGGAGAGGAAGAGGAAAGATAACATTGTCTCCCCCTGCACATCCCAGGCAAAGAATCTTATAAAATTTCACTCTCTCTTGCATATAGTCATGCTCCCCGTACCAACTGTCTCTCTCTCTCTCTCTTTCGTCACCACAACCACAATCCCGATCTCCTCCCTCTCCTTGTGGTTTGACGTTAGTTACTGTAAAAAGAGTATTCTTCTTTGTCTTTTCACGGTAAGACCCAGTCTCACGTTTTATATCCTCCAAGTCAATCTCTATACATTTTGCCACGTACCTTGAGGGATATGGGTGTAGATAAAGAGGGAAAAAATGGGAATTTAAAAAAAGGAAATGAGATAAAAGAGAGAGAGAAAGTCTGTACCTTTATTTGTGTGTGTAACTCGGAAATCATTGGGTCCCATCAAGGAGTCGACGAGTAAGCCCAAGCCACCTTGGAGGACACCACTCTCATCCATCCATCCGTCGTAGGAAGTATCACGAAAGTCTACGGAAGGATTCTTCTTCCAGTATCCGTTGGGACATTCATAGTACACCACACCATCTACAAAAATAGTCCATATCATCATCATAATATTACATACCACACATATACATACACATTCTCTTATAACAACTCCCATGCCCCATCAAATCCTCCTCTTCTTTTTATAGTCTTCATAGACTCTTTCTACCGGAAATGTTTCCTTCTCCCATTCTCAATCCAATGAACCACCGATTAATCTACGTTACATCAAACCAACCTTGTCGTCCGTAAAACTAATACCCCTCTCTCTCTCCTTAGTACTAGTACACATTTTAGCCATTGTCAAGATTAAGCAAGTTTGTTTTTTGTCAAAAAATTAAAATATTATCCTTTTAGACATTAGAAAAAGGGGGAAGAAGGGCTTTTAAGATTATAAATTGAAAAAATTTCTCTGTATCCATAAAAAGGGAGAGTGAGGGTGTAGTAAAGAAAATATATATTGTTTTCCATTAAGCCTATACAGCACGTGATGAATATTACACGTAAAAAAAGAAGCTACACATTTTTGTTGTGTCCCATAAAAAAGGAAAGGGGAAGGGAAGGACAAAGAACCAATATTTCGTGTCATCATCCACACTAACAGTCAATCGTGCTTAAGCTTATGGGAGAAGGATATGGGTTATAGTATCCAAATAAATTTTCAAAACCCACCAAAATGAAAATTTCTCTACCCTCCCTTTCCATTGACACCTTTAATCAATGGCCTAAAGTCTCTCTCGGGACTTGAACGGGTTTATTTTACTTTCACCTTCTCCTCTGTTTAAGTTGTATGTACTCACCATAATAATAAAATAGCTGCCTTGTTATTTATCTACCTTTTTGGATATTCTACAACAAAGTATGGCCTCATAGCTCATGTCAATAATTCACAAGAAGTGAGATGAGGGAAAGAGAAAAAAACAAGTTTCACTTTTATAGTGAAAGTCATGGCTATAAGAGAGAGAGAGGGATGCAGATATTTTGGTTGTCATAGTCGGGGAATGTGGAAGGTACTCTCTCTCTAGTCTAGACGGTGGATATTCGCATGTACATTTACAAATGATGGTTGGTGTTGGGAGAAAGTGGAGGAGGAGAGTTGCACACCTCTGTAGTTGGAGCAGTGAAATATTTGACACAGCATCGAAATGAGGATAACGAGGACAAATAAATGAAGCCGCAAAAAGACAAAGCCTCCCCATAAAACAAAGACCACGAAATGGAAGCTTTATCATGATGTTTCCCTGTATTAATAATACATATGTACATACCACACAGGAATATACGCTCCAACATTTATACAAAATGAAGATGAACTCCCACCAAAATGTTGGCTTTCTCTCTCTCTCTCTGTGGTAGTCACAAATATTGGTAGAAATGTCTAAAATTCACCTTTCCATTAGGAGAGAGAAGGGGCATTAAGCATTATTATTAATATGGGGCACATCTACACTCCTGAAAGAGAAGTCCATTTAAAACAAGGACCTTGTGCATCTTTTTCGCCTCTCTTGAGTGGAATGCTCCTTTTGTTCCGCTCCCCATCCTCTCTCTAATATTTCTCTCTTTAGCCTCCATCCCTGAATTCTCAATTACAATATTCTCTCTTATTCCACCTCCCTCATTATATATTATATACATATTAATATGAATATATTATGTATCCTCCCAATGAAAAAATCCCGTCTCCATTTCACGTGAATTGGAGGGAGACTCGGAATACAAGAAATTCACAGGACAGGGGCCTCATTGTAAACGTACATTTTCTCCAAGTTAAATGTAGATAAGAAGGGAGAAATTTAAAACTGAAATTGAGCCATGGGGAAAAACAAAGGGACTCTCTGGGATTCCCAGGGATTAGACAGAAGAAAGGGAATCGTCAAAAGAAAATATTGGAGACAATGAGACAGAGGGGGGATGTTAAAATAGTTTTAATAAACCCAAAGACTCACAATTTATGGACTATTTTTATTATTCTAATGTCACCTTGATCAACTTGGCTCTCTTCCTCTCCTCATAATTATTTTAACTGTAAAGAGGACACTTGTATATTTTGAAGAGTAATAAATTCTCTTATATTACTTTCTGTATGTACATAATGCATATCCTAACACAATTTATACAGGACTAAGAGAGAGAGAGAGAGAGGGTACTCTCCTTAATGAAACAAGTTATGGCCGCTTTCTCCTTCCCTTTTTTGCCAAATTCCATTGCACACCTTACGCATCCCATTATTATAGAACGTCAACTTGTGGTTGTAAACTAGGTTTTATATGAACCCAAACAAGGAACTGGGGAGGATGATGATGATGAAAATGACGGGAGAGAAATTCTCTCGGGGGTGACGATTCTCAAACTTCCCCACGTCTCCTCCATCCATTCCAAGGAAATTGCCGTACATCGTTAAATTTTTATGAGACGCTTCTTAGTTAGTAATATTGAGAACAACTTTTAAATTAGCATAATTAAACTTAAACATCTTTCACAGAGAGAGAAAGTACAGTCGTCAAAGTAAGACTGGGAGAATAAATAAAAATAAATTTAATGTCCACAAATTCTACTTTACTAAATGACCCATCAACCAATATCCCCAGAGACTTTCTCCCCCCCCCCCCGTATTTTAAATTGATTGTGGTCATCAAAATAAAAATAAAATTTTAGGCAATTAAAAATAAACACAATTTGACAATCACAATAAAAACTAAAGTTTACCTGTAAAATGACATCCGTAGGCTTCAACTCGCATACAAATGGTTCTTGGATGAAGTGAGTATGGAATGAACCGGAGGCGAGTTGCAATGATGGGAGGATTCAACTGTTGAATCACTCCGAGGTAAGTATTCTTATTCGCATCAAAGATCTGTAAAGAGAGAAAAAGATAATTACAAAATTAATTTACATAAAAAGAACATTTTTTTTGGTGAAAAATTAAATGAATTAAAATATGACTCTTCATTGTATTAAAAGAGGGAGAGTACAAGGTCGTTAATAAGGAAGGAAATCCCCGCCTACACAGTGGGAGAATGTTATTTACTTTAGAACAAATAAATATTAATCTAGAACCCAACTAATCTTGTTCCATTTATCTAGATTAATGTACTTGCCAACTATTTAAGCGGGTATTGGATTTTACTTGGAAGAAAAAAAGATTCCAGGTGGACTCTTTTACAGATATTTTACTCCACTAACTCAAGACGTAGAGAGGGAGAGAGCATTGCACTGGACGTATATAATCGGAAGCAGTTGAGGATGTAAAAGGAAGGAAAAGAGGAAGAAAGGGAAAAGATACGAAACCCCACCGACCCCCCTCCTCCACCCTTTCTTGATGCACTAGAAAATAAGGAAACAGAAATAGAAGACACGTTGTGGTGCTCTCATATATAGAAAGAGTAACAAAATTGGGGGGGGGGACAATGCAATGGGAAAGCCTTTTACACGGGTAGACTCTGTAAGTTAGTCCTTCCCTGTTGGGAAACACAACTATGCTTTCAAAACTTGAGTGCAAACTTTCCCTTTATCCCTCTCGCTCTCAGCATTTTCTCTTGTTCGACTTTAGCTTTTATATTTATTTATATATACACACAGACACTTTTCAACTTGTTTTTCTTTACTTGCATTCACACAATATGTACATTACACATATAGCAAAGCCAATGTTGTTTTCTCCTACGCACTCTCTCTCTCTCCTCCGTGTGTGTGGAGAAAGAAGAATCTTCTTTCTCTCGTCCTGTGGTGACCAGTGTAATTTGAAACTCGAGTAGCTTATCCTTAGCTTTACTTTCTCTATACGTCCATCCTCATTGTATATATAGGCAATATTATATAGCTTTCTCTTTCCATGTCATCTGATTTGATTTGACTCTTCTCATCTAATTTTCTCAAGACATACTCTCCCAACTATATCCCCCCCCCCCTCTCTCTTCCCTTTTCACATGGAATTTGGCTCACATTTTTCCCTCGTGGAATGAAAACTATCATATTTATGTGTAACTATCATTACAACTCGTATAGAGATATTATTAAACCCTTCATTTAATTCTTTGCTAAACTTTTTAAAGCAATTTGAAGAATCCATTCCGTCCATAGAAAGAGTACGAGTTCCATGGAGAATTATTAATTGTATTTTATTCTCCTTATAATTGCACATTAATTCATAGAAAAAAAGTTTTTCATCATTTCCATTAGGATTGTGGTTTATTTGATATGATTCGAGAGAGAGAAAAGAGGAAGATGAGATGTTGATCTATGGGTGAGAGTTAAAAATCGATGGATTTTTTAAGAGTATCTCTCTCTCTCTCTCTCTCTCTCTCTAGAGAAGGAGGAGACGTGAGGATGGGGTAAAATATGAGGCTCAGTAGAATAGAAATGGTGGGATTAGAAGAGAGAGAGAGTGGAGCACACACATCTGTTGTTTGTGAGGATCCTTCTAGTCATCCATCGAGATTTAAAGGTGGCAGGAAGGAAGGAAGAGTCTGACCAACCAAGAGGAAGAGTAATGTAGGAAATATGGAGACGTTAATGGAATTATCATGTAATTTGTGAATGGGTTCTTCTCCCATCCTGTCTCTCCCTTACCTTTTTCACCTCCTCCTCTGTACAGAGGAGGGAGGGATGCCATTTATATATTTTAGTGGGTATAGACTAGTCCGTGGTTTTTCGTCTGGAGGCATTTGTGAAAAGTAGCTTAGGGTGGTACACCTCACTCTATATCAATCCCCTCACACTATTTTATGTCTAATCATGCACATAACATTGACTAATCCAACCTATCCTCATTTCTACCACTAAACTAAATTATTCCACCATCATCCGCCTTCCTCCACATACTCCAAACCCATTGTCCACTAATTGTAATTTATTCTCCCCCCTCCCCTGTCAAAGCTCAACACAATCTCATTCTCAACAGAGATGCCACCCGATTTACACAAATCTACACACTCAAATTATAGTAACCACATCTCCAATCTTAATTATTTCCTTCCTTTTCCTCTTCCCCAAAACATAACTTATGGCCAAAACTGTATTTTATATTTAAAAAAAGGAAGAATTCAAAACAAAGGGAAACTTGTAAAGAATTAATTTAATTTCTCAGCAAAAATATGAAACTAGGAGTAAAGGCGGCAACTGACGGTTGAACAGTGTCAAGTCTCCATGTTCGTGCAGGAATAAATAGAAAAGGTCTTCTTTTTTTTCATGTTCAAGTTGCCAAGAGAGACAAAAGGGATAAATGTATGCATCGTCACGAGTCACTTGCAAAACTCGTATAAAGTGCTTATGATCTATTTTGGGGGGAGGGATGGGAACTCAAACAGATTTTAACCATTCTACAGCCTGAGAGATTACTTGGAACACAAAATTCATACAAGCCGACATACGAGGGACATGTCCTACACATCAAAGTATAAACAATTACATGGCGACTATACAATTCTCATTCAAAATTATTAGATTGTGAAATTTAATATATTTTTTTTTGCAAAATCTATTTTATCATACGAGTCTCCCTTTCCATTTTTATATTACACGAGTGACAATGGAAAGTTGAAAGAGTTTTTTTTGGCTGACATTAAAAGAAAGACAAGAGAGAGAGAGAGAGAGAGAGAGAGAGAGAAAAAGTACAGAAAGGTGAAATTAGGGATGGATTGTAACTTTGGAAGGCTTTTCCACTAAAAAAGGTACAAGAGCCTTGAAGCCACGTCACCTGGTAGAATTCATCTACTAATTTGTATAGAAAGGAGAGAAGAGAGAGAGAGAGGGTTCAATTCACCGTTGCCTAGCACCACCGCGGAAAACTCAAAGAGCTTCTCTTGACAAAGAAAAGAATGGGATGGGAATGGGATGCTTGAATGAGTATGGAGAGTACTCTTTCTTTCTCTGATATCACTCCTAATATTGTACCAGGGAGAGAGACAAACGGGTATCTTGATAAGAGGAAGACAGGAGCCATGAGGATGAAACAAGTCGGGAATGAATGGAATTGAAATGAAAAGTTGTTTTGGGGGAACTCAAAGAGAAGGAGAAGATGGCAGAGACGACAGCTGTCAATCAGATTAATTTATTCCACGTCTCAATGTGCCCGTCTCTTTCACTTTTTTCTTTGAATAACAGAAAAAGAAACTCCCCGTACTTTTTTTTATCATATTAAATATTATGGGACTCCAACTTATCTTCTCTTTGGGAGACATTATTTGAGGTACTCCTCAACACTACAAGAGAAAAAAAGTTGCTCCACAACATCTCTGTCTTTATTAGCCTCTTTTTTTATAATCTACTTGTCCTACTTATTTTCCAAGTCTCTCCTTTTTTCTGATTTTTGTGTTCTCAAGAGGATTTTATTTTTTTTTGTTTGTACAGCCATCATGTATTCAAAAATGAATGTTTCACTAGTCTCCATTTAAATTTTTACAAATGAGAACAAACAAACTGACATGATTTCTTTTTACAAGTTTTTCATTTCAAAAAAAAAACTCCAGATGAGTCAAATAAGATTAAAAATTAAAATAGAAATGGTACAAGACTAAATATTGATCATGATATAATGTCTAAACTTGACAATACTTGAGAGGATTTTAAATAGGAAGAGTAGAAAAAGGATTTAAATTTATTTTAGGGATGAAGGAGAGGAGGCAGCTGAAGTATCATTACCTTGTTTTTATTGTGAGCTTTTTATGTATTACAAGCTCTTTGTATAGTAGGGACGTGTTTATTTAGGATCTTTTAATAATGTTACTAATTGAATTTAAGCCTCTGAAAAAAAAACTTACCGTTCTACCAAAATGATCTTTGTAAGGGATCCATTTATTCAAAAAATCTCGATAGTATTCTATTTTAAATTGTTCAGCAAACTCCAATCCCCGGCCATTTCCAAATCGTCCTTGAGTTTCAGTTTGAGTCAATCGAAATTCTTCACCAAAGTCAATTTCCAAATATTCTTTTACTCCATCTCGAATTTGAATTTTTGGACACCATGCTCCTCCTTTTGAATAAAATTTCAATATTTAGTTTTAATTAATATATATTAAAAATGTATTAATTACAGGTGTTGATTTACAGATATTTTATTAAAAAAAGCATTACCTGAATTCTCTTGACGAATTCTGTAAAATTTAAAAAAGAAAAAATGAATTAGTTTTATATTTAATTGTAATCATTTAATTTTTATTTTGGAGATTGTGATCAATTGTGTTAAATTATTCAAAAATAAAAGAATGAGGAAAAGTTGGAAAGAGGGGGAGATGCTGATGTAGTCTGTTGACGTAGGCATTAACCACGTTACAGCATGTTTAATCTGACAAGTTAACTCTTTAATTTTGAATTCCCTCAGCTGTTTACTTGCTCTCAGAACTAAGTTAAAAAAGACTGCCTTCCCCTTTTCTAAGGACGGATGTGAAAAAAAAGACAAAAGAGAGCCGAGAGAGAGCCAAGGAAATTCGACAAGAAATTGCCTCAATCTGTCTCACCACTTTTTTTTTGTTCAGGGCGGGAGCGGAACAGTGGAAATGTGAAGACAGACCCAAGTTTCTTTGGTTGGGTACTTTTCTCCTTGCTTTTACTCTTTACACTAAAACTGGGAAAAGTTTTCCTCCTTCAAAGTCCCAGTTCTACTGACCCTAAAAAAAGATCCATGAAATGAAGATTTGTTTTCTCTTCATTCTCTCCCCACAGACACAACCCGAGACAAAAAAGCATCGTTGAAATAAAAAGTTTCTTTTTACCAAAAGCAAAAAGTCTAAAGTTAGCCCATGCAATAATGCAAAGTCTTTGACACAAAAAAAAACGACTGTGACAATTTCCTTTTAAATTGACTATTAACTTCACAATCACCTATTTTAATACTATTTTCTAAAATATGCCTATATTGACCTCTAGTCCACATTGGTTTGCATAAAATTATATTGATCTCATCAAAAATCATGAATTTTAGTATTTAATCAGAAATGATGATAAAATATATTATTTAATTTGCATCGTACGGTACTTTTGAACAGAATTTTAATAAAGCCAACTGTATAATATTATAATATGAAAATAGTTTATGATAAAGTATTCTCAACATTGAGACTCTGTATCTTATAAGGATCCAAAATTAAAACCTCATACTAATTCTATTGTTCCACCCACCATCTCTGTATGTGCATATACCCCTTTGTTATAGACACAACTATGAAACCGCAAAGAGAAGGAGTGACTATGATACATGGACTTAAATGTAACACAATAAAATTGTTAGCATCATCCACTCCATTCCATGCACAATGAGAGCGTCAACTTCCACACATACCATTCCCCATTCCTTGACAAGGAAACTTATGAATGCAAAATATTTCGTTCAAAAATGGAGGTGAGTCATAATCAGCTTATGACTTTTATAGAAAGCATGCACTATCAGTGTATTGCTACAAGGCCAAGAATTCACCCCTCTCCCCCTCTCTTAATAATTTGTATTTAATCAACGTCGCAAAATATAAATTTCCTTATTGACTCTCAATGTATTTTTACACAATTTTAAAACTATTCCAACATTTTCCTGGAATGAAATTACTCTCCATTTGAATGGACAAAATTAATAGATAAGAAGTATTTAACATTTTTTTGACCATGCCGTCTCTTTTTAGAGTACATTTACATGTACATTCCATGTTGTAAAATATTTCTTCCATCTCATTGACCATCATGTCGAGAGGATGGTATGTAAATTGAGGGGTTTTGACCCAAGAGTGATTTTTGTAAAATATGTAAAGTTGGATATAAAATTAAATGTAAATGGTTTGTTCATGACTGAGAACTGCAGTGCAGATAAGGCTGTAGTTTAACTGCCCTTATGTATGTCTCTCCATGTGTACTGGAACATATTGAAATAAACTCTCATTTTATGTCCTCCCCCTCCTCCTCTCTGACTCCTTATGCCAGTGCTACCTTGAAACTTGATATAACTTGAACATACAAAAGATCGTCAGCCACGCCGTCATCGTTTAGCTATCTTTGGTGATTCATTCTCCGGCTTTATATTGCACCACTCGTTGCAAATATCGCGAATCCTCAGTCTGTCTTCTCAATCATTCCCATCAACACTTGTCCCCTATTTTTTCACAACTGTCTCTATTGACTTTACTCCAATTAATTCTCTTAAACCATAATCATGTCCTTCACTCCCTTGAAAGGCTGCAAGTGTCCCTATTGTGACAAGGTAAGACTCTTTTAATTTATCCATTACCATTACAATAATTAATTTTTAGTATTTTTAAAAAAGTCCATTTTTAATTGTGTCTCATTTCATAAAATTAATTTTGTACAATTGAATTAATTCTCTCTTGTATCTACTACAAACTCATTTGACTTGATAGCTAAATTGAATATAATTGTTTAATTGAAATTAATTTAAATGTAATTTCTCAGTTTGTCAACTCATTTAATAATTGAGTCATGATGAGTCAACTAATTTAAATTGAATTTTTTTTGTAGAATATTCCTACCATCCGGGATGCAGATCCCTTTGATCCTGAGGCTGATGCCACAGCATTGCGTAATGCAATGAAAGGGTTTGGGTGTGACAATAAAGAAATCATACAAGTCATCTCCAAGCGAACTGCCAATCAACGAGTCAAGATTGAAGAATCATACAAAAATCTTTTCGGAAAGGACTTGACTGATGACCTCAAGGATGAATTGGGAGGAAATTTTGAGCGATTGGTGGTAGCCTTGATGATGCCATGGCCTCAAGTTTGTGCCCGGGCTGTACATAAGGCTTGCAAAGGTGCTGGGACTGATGAGAATGCCCTAATCGATATTTTATGCACGGCTAACAATTGTGAATTGAAGTTGATCAACGCTGCGTATAAAGAAAGTATGACCCCATTTCCTCTTTGACTTAATTAAGTTTTTTTATCTTGTTTGACTACACTGATGCGAGTTTTTATCTCCTCCACATATCACTTTACTCATTGATCAGTCTAATTCAGTTTTTTTTCTCTCTTTTCTAATTTTAGTGTACGAGGACAGCCTGGAGGATGTTTTGACCAATGAATTGAGTGGAGATTTCCAACATTTGATGATCGCTGTGGCCCAGGGAGCCCGTCATGAAAATGATGGTCTTGATACTGATAAAGCTAAGGAAGATGCCCAGAAATTATATGAAGCAGGTAGAAACTTAATAACAACTCACTAACTTCTCCATCACAGTGCAACCATTTTAGTTTTTTTCATGCCACTAAAAAAATTTATTTATTTTAATCAATTTTCCCTAACCTCTTTGTACAAAATATTAAGCTCTTGAATGCTTTCCAGGGGCCTTGAAACTTGGGACTGACGAAGGAGTCTTCAATTCTATTCTCGTTCGAAATGAATATGCCCAACTCCAGTTAGTGAGCAAAGCATACAAAGAACTCGTAGGAAAGCCCTTGGACGAGGCCGTGGCCTCAGAACTATCCGGTGACTTATTGACTGCTGCAAAGACTATCCGTAAGTATTAAATTGTTAATATTATTTATCCTCTAATTGACAATTAAATTTCAATGTAATAAACATTATCTCATTTATTTAGTTGCAGTTTCAAAGAACAAGGATGTTTTTTGGGCTACACGACTCCATGATGCCATGGCTGGATTAGGCACAGATGACAAGGCCTTGATTACAATTGTTGTTTTGAGATCAGAACTTGACTTGGGAAATATCATGAAGGAATATCAAACTTTGTATGATAAACCATTGGCTGATGCTATTAATGGTTAGTTTATTATCGTAACTTTAATTAAATTAATTACTATAAGTAAAGTTAATAATGATATTCAATTTGAACTGACTATGATTTAATAACTATTTTATTTTGATTTATTTTTGTACAGACGAGACTTCTGGTGACTACAAGAAGCTGCTGCTTGCCCTCATCGGTAATTAAATATTCAATTTGAACAATGGATGTCTCTCTATAAAGCCTACGTATAAATTATGATTATGAGTTATATGTGTTACATAATTGTTCAAATCAAACGAATTTGGAGATACAAGCCCATTTCGCCAAAATAAAATATACATTGACTAATGTAAATTTGTCGTTAAATAGTTCCTAAATATTTAGTAAATTGTTGTTATTTAATTTTTAAAAAAGTGTACCATCAAAAAGTATTACTAAATAAAAATGTCAGTCATGCGTGTATCGTTTGGCAAACAAAACAGTTAATTAATTTTTTGTGATTTAAATTACATTATTTGGAGGAGGTACTTGTAAGATAATTAATAAGAGAGTATTATACACTGTTTGAATTAGGATCTCACATCAAGTACCCATATGTACATAACTACCCATGTTAAAGTATAGGGAGCCACCAATCGATTTTTCCTCTTTCCACATTGAGCCCATCCAGTCCCACGTGCTAACTTTCGTATTTTCACACCACATAAACTCACAAAGAGTTTTTCTCCAAGAGGAGGAAAGCATGTATAAAATGGAGAAAATAAGGACCACGTGTAAGACTTAATTTTGTGATCTTATGGAAAACTGCACACTTAAAACTCCTCAAAGGAAAAGGCCAACAAAGATTCCATAAAAATCATGTTCTTTTTGTGGATGCAAGGCTTGCACTTTGGAAATATAATATCTATGATGGAGGGAACAAAATACAATATTGTTTTATTCTCTGTAGAGTATTCCCTACATTGCAAAACATTTTACAGCTCCCGCCATGCATTTTTCATGTGCATCCTTATCTTTTGTACAAAAATAATCGGGCCGGCGTCTTTTCTTGTTTCAGAACCCACAACCACCCAGGCTCCATTTCTTTCTCCAGTTTCTTGTATGTAAAAGTGTGATTAATCGTATTGCTGTCAAACGAAAAAGTATTTCCTGCTCATAAATCCTTGTTCCTTTCACATTTATTCAAATAAAAAAAAAAAAGGAGAATAAAATGTTGACGGGTTATATAAAAATTTCTCCATTTTACTCCCTCAAAATATTTCTTCTCTTCCCATGATTCCTGTAATTGTCTACTTTTTTTCATTTTCTATATTTGTACAGATAACTTTTCCATCCATTTTAGGTGTCTCACTCTTCAGACACTAAAAATATTTTAATAAATTGGGAGGCCATAAAAAGGAGGGGAAGATCAACAACATGGTGAGATTGCCTGGAAAAGAATAAACAATGAACAAGTTGCTTTGATAAGAGAAAGGGTGTGGAAGAAATCAAAGAGGAAAAAATGTTTGGGGAACAAGTAATGAGAATTGAAGGTGGAGAGACTCGTGGATGTGGACGTGGGTATATGTATTCCCATATAAAAAATAAAAAGTATTGAAGAGGATGAGGTTAAAGTGTTCTAGAGTGTTGGAGTGAGAGGGTTGCTATTATTATTTGGAACTTGTCTTTTGTCTGTGTCCAACTCAAACCAAGAAACCAAGGCTCTCTCACTTTCTATTCTCGGGGAAAGCAATTGTCATTGGGAAAGATTGGATGTAGGTTCTATAGAGAGAGAGGGGGGGATGGAAGGTACATGGATTGTTATGGGCAGGAGGAGTGAGTAATCTGTGACCAAACTTGCAATCCTCACCGCTTTTTGTGTGTGTCTGGCTGAAAGAAAAGAAAAGGGAGAGGCGTGGAAATGGAATGGAAATGTACATACATCCGAGTGGTCTTTCTTTTCCTTTTCCTTGTGGTGGCGTGTCGTGTGGAAATGAATCTGATTGCAAGTCAATTGGTTCTCTCTTCTCATTCCCTTTTTTTCCCTTTCTTCTCTCCCTCTCCCTCTCTCTCTCTGAATACCGATATCGACAGTCTAAAAGCTATAGGCTAAGTTCCATGTCCTCATAAAGGTTTACACTCTCACAAACACACTACCCGCATATTTCCCAAAATACTATGGGGGTACAAGAGAGAGAGAGACTCATGGTGTTGGCAGTATCAATTGGTTTGCCTGTGCATACAACTCTCTACATTTGGTATCCATAAGGTGCTCTATACTCTCTCTCTCTATATATAAAATGGTTTTTGATCCTTTTTGGAATTTCTTGAGTAAACGTTAGACAACATTTGAAACACAATAAACTCGCTCCAGTCCCATTTCCTATTCTCTCTCCCTTTTTTTTGTCCTCCACACTTTGACTTTCTTCTCCCTTACACTTGTAATATTTTATCTCGTATACGCAGTTTTTTTTGCTCTCGAGTAAGAGAAAATATCGGATAGAAGACTGCACACGCATGTGACTCTTGTGGGACAAGACCCATGACTCTGAAAATCCATCGAGTATCCTTTACCCCCGGAGTACACCAACTGTTTCTCTCCATGTAGACCAAAAAAGAGAAAGTCTACGCATGAAGAGGGAAAACAAGAAGCGTTTGATGTTGAAATTCATCCAGCTGCCTTTCAATGTAATTCCAATGATTTGACTCTCCTCTTTAAAATACATTCCCTCCCCCCTTCCGTCTTACTCTTCTCAAAATTCTACATAAAATCTCCAAAGAGTCCCACCATTATTTCCTAGACAGTGAGCCACCCAAGAGTGGGACTGGAAGATAAGGGGATAGCTACGAGAGCGTGGTACAATCCAAGGGCGGATGGACTCGTGGTATCATCATCATCATTATAACAAGTCGGTTTCTTTTGACCAACTTTTTTTTTAAACAAAATCTCAAAAAAAGAGCCAACCAAAAAAGGAGAAAGCAAGGCATCCCATGGTGGCTTGGCAGAAACTTTTTTTTTCAAGTCCCTTTCTATTCCACTTTATACTTTTTGCTCTGTACGTCAGCTTGAAAATAACAAGTTCCCCTCTCATGGCTGTACTCTCTCAAGTTGTGACTCTGACTCGGCCCCGAGACTCTGACATGGCGTCAAAAGTTTTGTAGTGTCAAACTGCGAAAATGCGAAATGAAAATACAATTTATAACAATAAATGCATCCACAACTATATCTTTGTGTACACAACTTACAAGTCAGTCAACTTTTTTTTTAAAAAAGGAGGAGGAGGAGGGGGGGACTATTTCCTATTACGCCTGTCGACATGGCTGAACCGTCAGAAAAAGGATATTGATTCTATTACAGCCATTTCCATCATATTTCTACTTTACAGTAAATTCCATTTTTTTGTATATCCGGTGCATTTCAAAGAAAATATGCACAACTTTCACTCTTCCATCAAGACTGGCCGTCCTTGGTGGAGCTTGGGAAGTAAAAATAAGGGGAAATTGATCCAAAATTTGTAAATAATCGTTTTTGGCAAGGAAATAGAAAAAAAGAGAGAATTAAATACGTTTAAACTCTACCAATGGGATTTAAAATGTGGTTTCAACAAGGAAAAGAGAGAGAGAGAGGGAAGGGGAAAAGAGAAAGTAAAGAAGCTACAGAAGAAAGGGAAATGGAAAGCAGAGGAGCCAAAGTGTCAGCAACAGTCTCAACTTGCATAAAGAAAAGTTGACAGAGAGTCTTAAAGGAAGGGGGGGCAATGAAAGGCAGCTCTCTCTTGCACAATCTACAATAGGAAATAACAGCACAGAATTTCCCAGACATACACAAACAGAGTTCAAACAGAAAACTCTTTGAGACGTTTTCATACTTATTCTTGATTTCTACTTGTCTAAAACTCGTTTACAAATTCTTGACAAAGGTGGTTGTGACTGTGAACTTGCGGGGTTTTTTTTCTCTCTCTCTTTTCACTCCGTGGTTGTGTCACAAATATATAGGGAGATGGATATAAATATAAAAATCCTTGGGTTGGTTACTTTCCCATCAAACCCGCTTATTTTAAAACTTTTCTCTTGTCAGTTACCCGGCTTAATTTTCCGACGATTTATACTTTTCTCCTCGTCTGTCACAATTCATTGCAGGGAGTCAAAAAAAAACATTTTTTTTTATTTATTGAGACTCAAAATTTACTCCCAGAAAAAAACATGTTCATGCTTTCTTTATTCCTTGTCAACTTTCTCCATTGTCATGAGGGGGGATACCATAAACATCCCCCTTTTTGGAAATATACAAAATTATGTAGAAAATCACACATAGTTTTGCATTGTTAAAAAAAAGAACGTTAACCACATTTTAATTTAAAACATTTTTTACCTTCATTTTATTTTTAAATAGAAAGCAGAAAAAAAGGAAAGATCGAGGACCCATTCAAAACTCGGTCCTTGCATTTTTCCCATTCTTTTAAAAACTTTCTATAGATTTTTTCCCCCTCTCTTGGAATTTTCAGTTAGGATCCACCATCTCTCTTTATACTATTTTGAAAAGAATGCCTATGCTTGCAACAAACAAGTTTGAACAAGAGAGAAGAAAAAAAAGTTTTTTGAAGAAGCACAAGAAAAATCTTGTTTCATAGAATTTTCAATTCTTTCTTAAAATATTGAAAATGTCTCCAAAAAAGAAATTGTCTCTAAAGAAAAAACTTTTTTTTATAGAGAGAGAAAACATGGACACAAACTACATTAAAAATTTGGTTCATCTGACATGGATACAATCCAGAATTTTACTAATTGTTCATGCAATTAAAATAAAAAGTTGTACAAGTGAGGGAGTCAATGGTAACAAAAGAGGAAGAAAAGTTTTTACAAGATGAGATGACCCAGTTGAAGATGGATGAGAGTATAAGAGCAAAAGAGAGAGAGAAAGTGTGTGTCGTTGACTTTTATTGATACCGAATTCTCCGTTTTAAAAAGAGAAGGGGAAAAGAAAATGCTTGGAATTTTGCCTGTGTTGGAGGATCCACCCTTTGTCAACAAGATAGTCCCACTTTATCACTTGAGAGCATTTTTTCGACACACAAATAATTCCCTCCCTCTCTCTCTTCTTTTTTTCTCGGGCTCCAAAGGAGTTAGAGTATAAGTTTGTGTCAAATGACCGCATGTTGTAAAATGGAACGGTACGTTGTCTGCCTTGTGCCTTGTGGAAAACTTATTAAATTTCCCCTCAGAAATTCACCACTGCATCCTCCTCCTATAGACTCTCAGTCTCATGGCCTCCTCCTTCTATATCTTTCCCGTTATGGCCAACACGGACTCTCCGAGTAGTCCATGCCAAGTACACAAAGTATGAAATAATGCTCAACCTTTTTTTTATTCCAGGGACAATCTCCACTAACTATGATATCCCTCTCCTCCATTTTCTCTCCCCTTTCTCTCTCTATAATCTTTGCAAAAATTTTCCGCCTGTCTTTCTCAAAAGTTATCATTCTGCCCATACGTTCCCCCCCCCCATTTTTTCTATACTGATTTCATATGCTCAAACAAAATTTACTGAAAAGTCTGCCACTCTTTTCTTTTAATAAAATTAAACAATATTTTTTTGGCCCATTTCTGTAATATAGAATATTTATAAGGAAAAAGAGGGAAAAGGCACAATTCTTTTTCGGTTGGAGTGGCAGTGGTGAGAGAAATAAAAAATTTAGAGGGCCTTATCATTGTGTCAATTTTGGAGCCAGAGAATTTCCCCATGGAGGGACAGTCAGGACAGGACAGAGAGGATGACGAAGAGCAATTCCCAGCAAGGAGGTCAGTCAGTTATATTCAATTCCAAGGATTTTTTGACTCTATTCGGCCTGTTTGACACATTTAATGTCAGTCAGGATGAAAACAGGCCAAGTCCCTCTCGTTCTGCGGAGAATCGTCCTTCCCCCCTTTAACCTACTCCAATGGCTTCATATTTCTCACGTAAAACTCCACAGAGACAACGGAGACTCGTTGAGGGGGAGACGTGATGGACATAAAACTTTATTTTTGATTGTGGAATGGAAACTGTGGTCCTGGTGTCTGTCTCGCATCCCAAGCTACCCTTCACTTGAAAATTCTATATAAATGAACAAAAGGGAAACTGGGAAGGCACAAAGTGAAGAGGCACGGCTTTTGTGTCAATTGTTCATCATCCGTCCTTTTATCAATCATTCAAATTCCATCCCCAATTTAAACAACTTTCCTCACTCTCCCTCCAGTCCCTCTCATGAATTACAGAGGGAATTGAATTAGGCAGTGATCTCCACTAAAATTTAATTTTGCCAGTTCCACTCCCATTCAAAGTAACCCAGGGAGTTGATGACAACAAAATTAAAGAGATACTAATTAATTAATATCATTTAATTATTATGTATCAAACACTACATTTTGGTTCTTGTCAGTACCCATTTTTTTAGAAAAAAAATAAAGTAAAATGGAAGTAAATTTTTTGGGTTTGAAAGGAGGGAAATGGAGAGTAAATGGTTTGTGTGGGAGGTAGTAGGGAGGGGGGATAAAGGATGAGAGGAAGATGGGATAGAAAAAGCATTAATCAAAGATGAGCAAGATGAAAGAGGCCGTCGAGATAAAAAATGAGAAACTGTTTTGTCTACATGTAGCCCCATTTTATATTTATAACGAGCCTTACCGACTATTTTGAGGACCGACACTCTTTTCATCGAAACTTGAAGATGCTGTGATCCGGCTAGCGGGGATCTTTCCTGACTCCATTCCAAGTGGATTCACACAATCATCCAGCCAGTAATTCCCTGTAAACACACAATTATTGTTATTAGTACATTTTCATTCATTTCATCAATTTACAACCAAATCCCTTCCCCTAGTTTTTTTCCTCTCTAATGGACATCTCTATTTGTGAAATATTTTACTACAAAAAAAGGAAATTGTGAATATGTTTTTTTCTCCTCATTTATTTCTCCTCAGACGGGGGAAATGTCAATGACTCAATAGAGAAATTTTTTTTTGGAGGAAAAAAAGGATGGAGTGAACAATAAGCCATATTTATGGGTTTCATTTTTTAGGAACAAATGACAAAACAAATTACATGATGCAAAAAAATTGAGATATGAAGTGTGCACACGTGTTTGTGTGCCCGTGCATTGGTTGATGGTAGTAAGAGTTGGAAGATTGACACATTCAATCACAACTGGGAGGAAATATGGGATCACACTCGCCCAAATCTCTTTTTCTCCAAGTCTTCACATGTTGGTCTGCATTTGTTTGTGAGACACGAAGATGTGCTGTCCAATCCCATTCGGCGAGGGAGTAAAATGTGAAGAGAGAGCGTGACAAACGATCACATTGCCAAAATGATATGCGATGGCTTGGAGAGAGAGAGAAGAGAAAGGGCCATTCTTTACCTCTGATTGGCCACATTTGTCACATAAAAACCAAAAATCCAGACATTCTCCCTTTTCTCTCTTTGTCTACATTTCTTTTTCTTAAGCTCTGGTCAACATCAATGTCTATTTTCATTGAGGAAATGGAACAAAAGGAATTTTCGATATCTATTAACCAGACAGCAAAATACCATTTACAGGTGTCAACTTCATCATCAATAATCATCCTCCAACAAAAATACTCCAATCCAACTCAAACCCAAATCTTGAATTATTCTCTGTACTCTGTACAATTATTCTAATGTTTCCAATAGTCTGGCAAGTATGTACACAATGTGTTAAACTCAGTCATATTTTATGAACCATCTCTAAGCGAGAGTGCAGCCGTTAAAATATTCAACATAATTATTTGTATTTGCTTATCTCATGGTCGTTGGCATTCAAGCTGGAAGAGAGGGGGGGGGGGGGGTATTCTTATTTTTTAGAAAGTTTCAAAGGTGTATTGGTCTATACTAAAGAACGTTTTATAGAACAGCCAAGGAAGGTGGCTGTCTCAAAGTCTATTGGCAGATATTAATAGTCTCCAGTCAAAGCTTTTTTTCTAAAATCCTCCACACTTATTTTGTCCTGTATTTTTCCAGTAAGCAACATTCTCGTTACTTGAGCCATTTAATTGTTGTGATAATTAACAGTATTTGTAATCAATATTCGTGAGTGTGATTAATATTTAACATTGTCGTTTGTGTGAATTTGTTTTAGCTGATTTAAGTTTTCAAAATGGGGACAAGCACAAGTAGACATTCTGAGCAAAATGTTTCCAGCTCAGTTTCTCAAACTTCGATGGGGTCAGATGGAGTAGTTAAAACATTTCAGGTAAATTCAATTAAAACTATTTTTAATTTGATTATAATTATCAATATAAAAAATATAATTTACTTTTTAGTGCTTAATTATATTTAATTTTAATTTTTTCAACAGGACGTGTTTACGGGGTCGGGTAAAGATGGAGTTTTTGATGGAAAACGATTGACCTTTTCCAACACATTCCCTATGGCAGCAACCGTGGTCGTGGCTTTGGCTATTTTGTATGTCGTCATTATGATTCGACTGAAAAAGAAGAACAAGCGGCCCATTTATAGAGTGACAGAGAATCCATTGGACACTGAAATGAAGATTCTGAATGAACCGGAAGTTGTTTAAGATTAACAAACATTTGAACTAATATTTTTGACTCCTACTCTTCCATATTTTTGATGACCAACACTATTTATATTTTTCATTACTTGACACTAGATAAATTACTGGAGTATCTATCAAGTTAAATTCAATTTGTACAATTAAAATTAAATACAATGTGACTGATAAAAATAATTTATTGAAATTAAAATTAACTTAAAATTAAATATAATATTAAAATTGTTTCTCCTCCAACTTTATTTTATTTTTTTTAAAACTTTATTGTTTGTACGTGTTATTACACATTATTTTTAACGAGGGTCTCTCACCTTAGAAAAAAAAATGGTTCAACTTTGAAAAATAAAAACTTAGAAAAAAAGAGAGTAGACGAAAGAGGAGCATAAAAAAAGAAATTAAAATGGTAGCCAATTATTTTAGTTGATGAAAGAAAAAGAAAAAGAGGATGGCCAGGAGGAGATGAAGGTATCTCATCAAGACAGATAAAGGGAAGACGTGTACATAGAGAAGAGTGAACTTTGATTCATAGACAAAGTAAATGCATTAAAACCATTAAAGAGAGAGAGAGATGGGTTCTATGTTGTTAGAAAGTCTTAGCCTGAAATATAATCCTGTACCTATATCATTCATATCTGTTATATTTTATATGTTAAAGGTGTTTTAAAGTTTCCTTTTAAATGACTAAACTTTGAATATATTCCTTTTGATGATGTTTTTCAAGATGCACCACCAAGCCAGACTCCCACTTAATCCCTTCCTCGTCCTCTAATCATCAACTTTTGATGATGAGATGACAAGAGCGCATTGGAATGAACGCATTGTCGTATTTATTTCTTGGCTACCAAAAACTCCCTCTCTCTCTCTCAAGCATACAAATGACCAATATTCAGAGACGAAGCATCTCGACATAATTTGAAAATTCAACGGCAAGAAGAGGAGGGGGGAAGAATGTGATAAATTGATGGGAGCTTTTGTTGACTCATGCACTATTATAAAAGGAGAGTATTGTACAATGTGTAGCTCAAGATTATTAAGGAAGGCACAAGACACATTAAATTTAATTCCCTCTAAATTGCCTCTTTCAACTTATTTTTCTTTTGACTCTCTCTCTCTCTCCATACAGAGGACAGAGACTATGTAAATAAAGAGAGATAGTTGGCTATGCCTTCATGTAAATGAAGATGATTAACCCCTCGTGTCATGACCAAGAAGGAGAGGAACAAGAAGAATTTCCCCTGAAGGCTATAAATATTGAAAAATCCTGCAGCATTCCCTCTCTCTTAACTTTTGTGTATCAAATTTTCTGAGTGAAAGAGCATAGGCAAAAGGTTGGAATGATCTTACTCTGTGGAATTAATTAAAGTGCGTAAATTAAATTCGGGAATGGATTGACATGTGCAACTTACGATGAGGAGTTCTTTCTCTAAAGAGAGAGAAAGTTTCAGACATGTCTACGTGTGGGGGAGTGGGTGAAACGAAAAGTAGAGAAAAACATAAAATATTTGCATGTAGCCATTTTGAGATTCCCTGTGGAACACCTTATACCGCATACAACTTTGTAATTAACACAACAAATTTACACAAGGCCCCATTTCCACTCCCCCCCCCCACTCTTCTATGCTTCACTCACTTTCCTGTACTAACCAACCAAGGAGGGAACCGCATGTCAAGTCAACCAAATCAGCATCAACAATTCTCTCTACTTGCTTACACTTGTATCTTACAGTCTCTCTCCTTTTCTTATATCAACCCAGACCTCTTGACTTTCTCTCTCTGGAGGTCGCCAAGAAGACGACTGAGTGAGCACTGGATGAGAATTAAAGTTGCTCTCTTCCTAGTCTATATCCCGGATATACCCGGATTTTATGTACCAGGAGGATACAGAGTCCACCTACTTCCTCCTTGCCCGCTCTAACCACAGTTGAAATATGTAGCACCCAATCTCAAGACCGGGAACATAAAGAACGGGAGAAAGACTTTCTCTTGGTATGGGCAACGTTGGGGGAGAGAAACAAGTTATAACTTGAAGCGACAGTTCCATTTCATCTACTAGGAGAAAGGTTCCGGGATGTTGTAATGTTACACAACTCATCCCAAAATTGTGTACACTTTCTCTCTTTTCTCTACTTTGACTCCATTTATTTGTATACAAATAAAGGAGATTGGATATAGAGAGAGGGGGAGGTACATAGAAAAAGACTGAATTTGTCAGATGTTGACTTCACTTGGACTCAACGCTTATCCCTCTCCAAAGCTCAAGACTAAGAGTCAACTTGCACAACTTGATGACTCTCATCCTCACTCCTCACCCACTAGGCAGACACGCGTTCTCATGTTTTCTATTAGCCAAACATCATTCATCAGCCGCGCCCATTAGTCAAACACTTTCTCCAACCTCTCCATACAATTTCTCTCCTTGCCTATCCCTCTACCTTTTTAATAAAGAATTCGTCTTTAAATTAAAACTTACCAAACAAAATTAACGGTTCCGGGATTACCAAAAAAAATTCATCATTTGGTATCCCAATAATTATTGCTCAAAATAAAATGGTTCCCCCCATCAAAATCAGATTGAATGGATAAAAGAGAGAGAGAGAAAAGTAGGAGGAGGATTTCGATTTGATCAAAAAAAATCCCCGTCATGGGATTCAAATGAAATGGAGAGGAGGAGGGGGGCGGGTGTTTGTTTGTTTGTGGGGGCAGGTGGTTTTAATGAAATTGCATGGGTGGGATGGGAAATGGTGGGTTGTGAATGTAAATGTACAAGTGCTTGTCCTCATCATTTGTAATTGTCAATGGGATGGAATGAGAGAAATGTAACTTGTTCTCGCTTTGCCGTACTTTCGGAATTTGAAATTCAGAGACTGTCTAAACAGCCGCATATGCTTAAACACGCCATGGCCATGATGGAGTCTGTATGTGGAGGGTGACTGTAAGACAATTTCCCTTATGGCCAAGTCAATACATAAAAAACCATCAACTGGAATCCCCCAGAGGGAAGAAGGAGGAGAAACTCATTTTAAGCGGAGCTTCCGAGCCAAAAAGAACCGACTACACGCCGCTCCTCTTCTGAGATGAATTACTACCAACACCAACGACCGTACATTACCCGGAATATACATGCCCCCACTCTCCCAAAAAACAGAGAGGAAGGAAGGGTGGGCCTAATGTTGTCTCATTTACTACCTTGTACATGTGGGGTTGTACACATACGGGAGCATTTGTAAAAGTGGAAAGCGCTTTCTCTTCCTCTTCCTCTTCCGTCCTCTTCTAAGTGGGCATGTTGTGCATGAGTTAGTGACTATAGTGGCAAGGAGGAAGGGAGACAAAAGAGGATGCTAATATTTTGTGTTTAAAAGGGTTATAGCCAAAAAGAGACTCTAAATATAAAGCAGAAAGAGAGAGAAATGTAGAAAAGAGTTGGCCATGTCCATCTGCCTAATCGCACACAAAGAAACTCTAATTTTCATGCCTCTCTCACTCACACAAAGTGCCTAATTAATCGCCCAAGACCTCCTCTCTCCTTTCTTTTTCTTTCTTTGGTGAAAGTCTAAAACTAAAGACTCGAGAGAGAGAGAGAGACTCTCTCAACTCTTTTAATTAAAAGAAGCCCATGAAAAATCTCACCTTTGACAGCGATTAATACAGAACTCATGGTAACAAGGAACAAGGGAAAATCAACCACCCTCATCATTTTTCACTTTCACTTTTCTTCCGTCTTTCTTTTTTTCTTTTGTTTTATGCAGATTTTTGAAATTGGTGGTGTGTTGTAGGGAAAGTGTGTAGATTTATGATTATTACAAATGTTCCCAAATTTGCCGTCTGCCAGTGTAGAGCCTCGTGTAGTTGGAGCAGAAGGTAGAGAATATCGAATTCAAATATTTCAATGTTTTGGCTTCTTCCTTTGGCTCTTTGCAGAGTTACTCTCCGTCTTGTGGGAATTCTTGCGTAGGAGCTGTAGACTCGAATTGGTGGATTGAGAGTGCACATGAGATTCTTTCTACACTTGAGCCATGATGGTCCTTGGCTACGAGTACACAAAAAATAAATAAATAAATTTTATTCTGCCAACAAAAGGGAGAGAAAGTGCATTTTGTACGTTGTAACGTTCCTTGTCAGTGTAAAAATTGAATTGCACTCCATACACACACACACGTGGACTTTCTCTCTTTATAAAATGTTGTACAAGAAAAACACGTTGGGAGTTTCTCTCTTTCCCCTTTTTTCTCCTGTTTAGCCCACCACCGAACCGAACAAATCCTTTTCTCCTCCCAAAAGGAAAGAAAGAGAAAACTCCACAGAGGATCTGAGATGGGTGAAAGTTACAGTGGAGAAGGTTGGAAAGAGCCTGGGTGATATCGATACACACTCGAATGGCAGGAGGAGCAAGAAGTAGGAAGGGAAAGGTAAAATTATCCTTTCAAAAAAGATTTACGAGAAAAACTTTGAGGGAGAAATTGAAAGGAGGGGGGTTTCAACCAAGGGGGTGTTGGTTCGTGGTGGGGAGATTGGGCGGGTGTGTGTTGTGCCTGTACGGTTTCTTTCCTGTCCTGTCCCTGTCGATCCTGCGGGTTTTTCAACATCAAGTCTCTCTCTCTCAAGTGCCACTCCACTTCCTTCCCTTTCTCACGACGACAGAGCCCAAGACTGGGAAGAAGAAAAGGAGGCTCCAAAATCCAAGTGGCACCAAAATGTTGATAAAACTGAGAAGAGAGATTGCAATGCGGCGTATGATGACTCGAAAGAGAGACGGTGGACTACACAGATGAATTGAAATATGAAGTAAGTGATATACGAGTTGAAAAACAGAGCACAATTCATGGGACACCGAATCCCCAGGTCAGACGTCGTCACACTTGTTCTTCTCGTCTTGTATTGCAGGTGGTGGACATGTCATTGAATTGAATTGCTCTTCCCCTCTTCTTATGGTTGACAATTTCTGTGTGCAGTCCATGATCACATTTCACTCCCACACACTCTCTCCATCCCCCATCACTACACTTACTTTCATTTTTTTTTCTCTCTTGGACTTGTCACAAGAGAATAGAGTCAGTGGCTCAGTTTATGAGGAGACGCTGGGCGGCTAGTCATTCACTCAGCTTATCACTTATTGTCTATCTTCGTTACCGTCTTCTCAAACCATAGGCTCAGCACTTTCCCTCCTCCTTGATCATCCACTGGAGCTTTCAGACCCCAAGGAACAACAAGAGAAAGCTGCTTGGTTGCTATCCTCCACCATCACCAGCTTACTTGGACTCTCCTCCTAAAAAAAGAAAGAGCAATAAGACAAAATTAATTTTGATATCCCTTTGTACTTTCCTTTTCTATCCACTCTCATTCAATGAGGTGTGGGATTTGTCAGGTGAGTTCTTTGAAGTCTCCAAGAAAATAAGCTTAGGATATTTTTCTTTGGAGACAAGGAGAGACCTCAAAAAAAATTCATTTCCTTGGTTTTTTGGATAAAAATAGAGAATTTTGAAATTGTTGACATTATTTATGTAAAATTGGAAAATTGTCATAATGTTGGGAAGAGGGAAATGGGAAATATTGGTGAGTGATGTCACATGACAAAATATTTTGAGATGACGTATGCATTCCCATCCAAATTTTCCATATAAATTTAAACTAACAGTCAAAAACCGTTTGTTCATGTTGACTCTATATTCATACACCATGCAGGCCGTGTGTGGTAGCTCAAGTGACAAAATTGGCTACCTTGTTCATATTGCGCACCGTGAGGTGGGGATGGAGGGGGGAGGGGTGACGTATTGATTCTAAGCTTAGAGTATCGTAGAGATGGTATATATTCTATGAATTCCTAGCGTTTGTCTGGCTGTCGCCAACTTCACTAGGGATGTTCACGATATTAATCTACTTTTACATTTGGGGATCTCTACTCCATCTCTTTACCTTCCCTTCTATTTTTTATCTCCCACTCAGAACAAAAAAAATAAAGAAATTGCTTCCAACTAAATAAACTCCGAGTTTTTTTTAAACTTGGAGATCACCTTTGAAAAAAAAGAAAGTAAAAAAAGAAAAAAACAATTTCCCTACAAAAACTACATTTTCTACAAAAGAATTAATTAACCTAAATGAGGTTTTTTTATTATCAAACAATTTAAATGAGTTTGAGATTAAATGGACAAAAAAGGTAAACTTGCCAAGAGAAAAAAAAATCATGGAACTGGGAGTCAATTTCCATTAGCTAAAATGCAATGGCAATAGCCTCTATTAAAAGAATGGAGAAAGCTTTTAAATCCAAATCCTCTTTCCCCTGGAAAAAAAATGGGAGGGGAATTGTTGGATTGTACCTGGAAAAAAAATTGGAGGTTCATGTCCATGCATTCCCCGGGTTAAATTTAGAGCAAAGACTTGAGGCAATCATCAAAGGGAATCATCGTAAAGCTAGAAAGGAGGGAGAACGGAGGTGGTTTATGGCCTTTTGCATTGCACAATTCCAAACATTCCGATTTCAATAGCTCCCCCCTCCTCCCCCCCCCCCCCCAAACTTCATCCCCACTCAGTTTTTTTACACTTGGTAATAAAAGGAAAAGAGTGGATGGCAAATAAACTTGCCTCTCCGTGTCCATCTCAAAGCATTACATTTGCCATGGCAATGTTAGAGTGTTGGTTGTGTCCTTGTCATAAAAAAAGCTTAATGTATACCCCACCATCCCCAATTCTATCCCATCAACACAACACGCTCTCATCCCTCACTAACTTTCACTCAGACTAAAATTTGGCTGTAAAAGATTTTTCCTCTCTCTTTCTTTTTTGGGGGGCTCAAATTCGAAAAAAGGGTCCTAAAAAAAGAACCTTTGGAAGCCAACTTTCCAACATTAAAAATGTCTCTTATAAAAATAATATGGGACAAGAAAAAACAATTTTTATTTTCATTTTGTCGCCACAAAAAAAAAGACAAAAAAAGAGAAAGTGGAGCAGAGATAAAGAGAGAGGAGGAAGTGGTTAAATAATTTTATTTTTGTTTTGTACTTTCATGGCTAATTTAAATGTGAGAGAAAGTAAAAGAGAGAGAGTGAGTGTATATGAATTGAGCATGATGACGCTTAAAGGCATAAATAGGAGACTCTAGAGATGAAGAAAGGGACTAAATGAAATGAAAAATGGATGGGAGAATGTAGAGAGAAGATGAGTTGAAAATGAAATGGCTGGAAGGCTACAAGAGAAAATGAGATGATGTGTTGTGTACGGGAGAGGGGATATGAGGATGAGTTATAAAAGCAGAAGTAATTAATTAGCCTGAAATACAACCTTGTGGCAATCCAACAGACTTTTTCACTCTCTCCCATTTCCTCTTTCTCCTCATGCATAATCTCTATGTACCTAATCTGCCCTCCAGATTTCCTTCAGAAAAAATGACATGACGTGACATGACTCATCTCTCCATGCCTTGATTGTTGACAGGAGGGGAAGGAGGGGGGCTCTCTCTTCTATTTTATTTAATTTTTGTTTGTTCATTCTTGGTTCCCGATAATTTCATTAGAGAAAACTCAAATTTTGCAATTGATATTGATCCTCCTTTCACTTTCAACTCCAACTCAAACAAGAAAAAACTTTTAAATCAAATTTCTCATTTTTTTTGTGTGTCAAAAAATTCCTTCATCTATGATAATTCTAAAAATAACATGAATCATTTTATTCCTTCAGCTAAAAAAGCCTTTAGAAATTGAATATTCAATTAATTTTCTAAAGTCAACACAAAGGTCAAACAATTTTTGAAAATTCATATTCATGGGTCAATGCTCTGTCCCCAAAAATAATTTGTTGAAAACTTTATAAATTTACAAAAGAAGGCATGAATTTTTGAAAATTTGTAGTGTGTACAAAATGTGGATAAAAATAATTAATAAATGAGTGAAAGTCTCCATAATTAAATAGACCATTCCCTTTTGAGGACATTTTGATAGACAAAATTAGTTGCCATGAAAAGATGCAAATATTACGCAAGGTGGGGGAGATGAGAAATTCAATATTTAAGCAAAAAATTGAACTCCTTGTTTGACACAAACCACATCATCTCAATTATACAAAACTTTCTCCTCCGTGATTAATATTGAAAGAAATTTCTCTCTCAGAGAAAGTTGTCATATGAGTCAAAGAGAAAGGAAGAAATTTAAATTTTAATTTTAAAAAAGTGAAAGTCATGCATATTGTAGTTTCCGTGGGGAGGGGAATGGGGAGACATTGAAAAGTGAGAAGAGGGGGAGAATATTTTTTCGGAGGTTTATAGATTCATCTTCATTAGACTTTTGACGTTGACAGGTGGGCATAGCGCTTTTTGGTGGAAGAAATGGGGAAATATCGTTTTCTCCCTTCTTTTTTTTGAGTCAGACTCGTGGATTGCACCCAGTGAGAGAGAGAGAGAGAGACAAAGAGGAGGGAGAGTGGAAAAATCTTCATCTCCATCTTCATCTTGTGTCTATTCAGATGATTATGAGCTTAAATGAAAAATTAAATGAAAAAGCCCTTCCCTCACTTTTTACCCCTACCCACTACGCACAACAACAAAGACATTGACTATTATTAAACTCCAAAGGTGACAGCCATTATTATGACTTACGACTTTCTCCCCATCAAAAAAGAGAAAGGGAGGAAATCAAAAGAAAATTTTCATATTTTAATTTCAACCCCCCACCCAAAGAAAAGAAGATGAAAGAGTCATCATAAAATGTAATATACACATATCCATAGACACACGTTTTGTAACATTTAATTTAATTTCTTATGGGTGAATAGAATAATTAAAATAAATTTTACTCTCTCTCACAAGAGATGAACAAGATAAACTGTGTTTAATCCCAAGGACGACTAACTCACAAATCACAAAATTCCCATCAAACTTTGAGCTAAAACAAAGTACAAACAATTTCCGCATCAAGTCATCATCTCCCATCCCAAAAGATTTACTTAATCCGTAGAACAAGTTGGGGGCATGTCTTGACAGTACAATAATCGACAGAGCAGCAATTTTGGATTTTGAATGTGTTGAAAATAATCAAATTTGCAATCAAAATCAGAGACTCGTTGTGTAAACATTGACAGATTCACAGAGCAGAAAATGAGAGTGAAAGCGGGAGTTTGTACTCACAACTAGTAGAGAATCATTTGGATTTTGATGGCTGATCTTTGACGCTCTGTAATTAAAGATTCTAAGAGTCAGAAAATGTCAACGGATGACAATAGAGTAACGAATCTTTTCCCCATTTTTTTCTCTCTCTTTATGCAAGACACAAAGTCAGAGAGAGAGACAAAAGGAAGCAAATTTTTCGCTTGATTCAGCATTGCTCTGAGCAATTTCCCTGTCCTTGTCTTTTTTTCCTTTTAATCGGATTTCAGAGGGAGAGAAAAAGGGGAGACGGACTTGTTTAATTCCATTAGAACTTGCACTTTCACTCTTTCTCTCTTTTTTATGCTTCCGAATCAGCAAGAAACGTACCGCATCATTCGCCATTCTTTGTCTCGAAGGAATTTTCTTTTTTTTCTCTTTCAATTTGGCCCATGAGCCACTTTATATCCAAGATAAGCTTCCCATCCATGGAAACCATTGTAGAATAAATTTTTCTTCAAAAATTGTATCTCATCCCACTCTCTCCCTGGTCTCTAGTTTTTTTTCCAGAGAGAAAAAAAGTTCATTTTTAAGTTAAAGCACTTACTATTTTTTATTAACTAGTTTCCTTTCCTCTAAAATATTTACTGACTGTTAAGAAATTCAAATGGATGAATGAGTTACTCCGACTCCAAGGGACAGTTAAAATTCGTCCGGTAGAGAATTCTCTTGAAAAAGATTGACAGTGTACTTTCTTTTTTTTAGCTTCATGGAACCTTCCTCAAAGTGCGTTAAAACATGAAGAACTTTTTTTTAAAAAAAAATGAGAGAGAAAAGACAGTAAAAGTAAGAGTCGCAATGCAGATCACAGGACGGGGAGAAAGTTTTTGGAAGGAATTTAGGTCATCCATGTATGATGAATGGGTGAAGAAATATGAAGTATGGAGAAAGTATGGGAAAATTATTTAAAAGACAAAGTTTTTTTTCTTCTTCTCATGACTCAAAAGTACCTTGAAAAGGCTAAACGGTTCGTGAAATAGCTTCAAGAATATTAGTTGACTGGAGAGAGAAAGAGTTGGTCCGAGAATTTCTCCATATGGACTCAACTTGCTTTTTTTTGGGAACATGACAACAAGAAAGTTGGAGAAAAGAGACTTTTCTTTTTTTTGGTGCAATATGTGTATAGATATTATTATCTTGTGAAAGAGTCCAAGTAGAAGCTTCTCATTGTTTCCTCGTAAACTACAATCTCCTACTTTCCCCCTCTTCATTGTTTCCTAAATCATGGGAGGCTTAAGGCATTTGTCCAACTTTACTCTCTCCTCAGATTTATTCTCCTTCCCCCCGCCTCCACTCCAGTCCAAGTCTGCCCTCTCATGCCCCCCACAACTTGCTGGAGGACGGAAAAAAATTAGGAACTGATAAAAAATTTCCGTGTCACCCGGAACAAAAACTTTTTTTGATACTCCACACACACACTTGAATAGTACACGAGTTGTAGAAATCCAAGCACCTGTGAACTATGAACTAGACTATGAAAAGATAAGAGAGAGTGTTCCATCCATTCGGGTGACTCACTCAAAGTGTGAGTAAGTCACCCGGGTAGTGTGATTCTAAAAAAATGTGTGAATTATCCAACTGATGAAAACTTAAAAACCAGAGGGAGGGCTCTTGTTTACACTTTGCATTTAATAAACAGAAAAAAGGGCACACGCCATGGCAGTCAAAGAGGGAGAGGGAGAGCAGAAAAAGAAAGAAGAGAGTCAAGAAAAAGTTCAAAGGAATATTTGCCTGTAAATAAAATTTCAAAATTTCTTTGTTCTGCTCGGCAGGAAAAGAAGGGGGAAAATAAATATAGAGAACGTGTTGAGACTTGATTGTATTTCCTGTGGAAATTAAATCACAAGCTCAGTTTTTTCCCTTCTCTCTCTCTTCTCACTCTCTATCTCATCATCATAATCTACTTTGCATGTAGACACACTCGAGACACTTTATTAGCCTACGGCTGTTATTCCAAGTTTTCTTTTTAGACTCCCCCACTCTTTTAAATTATCCTCCATTCCTGTACAAAAAATATTACATTATTCTCAAATTGAATTTTTGTAACCCAAAATATATTCTTTGTGGAGAGAGAGGGAGAGAAAACTTTGGACTGAATTAGTTGAGCGTGTACGAGAATGGCAAGAAAAGGATGGACTAATTAGAGAGAGAGGGGAAAGTGAATGGAGGGTCATGGATGAAAGGACGGAAGAAAGGAAGAGGAGATACTTTTGTAATTTGAATAGAAGGAGGCGTGCAAGTGCATTGAAATGGTGAAAGGCAACACATTCATGGAGGACACAAGAAAAGGGAGGATTGGGTCAACAACAGGTGGCCCATTGGTTCCGATTGCTAGGCGGGCCATTGTGATTGTGATCCAAAGGGGGGAGTTAAGCAACATCATGCATGTGTGGATACGCACGTTCTTGCATTGCCAACAGTATTGAAAACCCTCTCACTCTATTTGACTAGTGCCAATTGCAAACTGCAAAGAAATCTGCCCCATCTCCATTCCTCTTCCTCACCAACTTGGTCATCTTTAGTAACAAGTCGGGGAGAAGAGAAAGCCCGAAAAAAGGGAGCAGAGGGAGAAAGGAAACTCTTTATGGATGGCACTTGAGCTTCTTTTGGCTTTGGCTAAAAAGAAAAAAAAACTCTACGCCCCAAATTACATCAAGGATATTTGATATCGATCCCCCTCCTCTCTTTTTTTATACTTTCTTTTTTACTCTTCCCCAAATGGAAATAGCCCGAGAGAAGAGAGACTGACCAGGAGCTTTGCTTTCTTTTAGTTTCTCCACTTGTTTCTTTTAATCCAAAAGAGCTTGGGTTTTTTTAGCTGGGGCTCCTTGTTGCAGGAGCAATCCAAATCTACCTTTTTAAAGAGCCCTGGAGATGATTATGGCCTGGACTACAGCTGAGAAGATCGTAAGGACATTCCAAGGAAGAATATAAAAAGAAGGAGAAAGTCGGACAACAACAAAATAGGAAACTGGAAATTACTTGATGTGGCTCTACAAAACATGGAGGAGAGAGAAATTCCCATAAAATTGATTAAAGTGCGGGTCCTTTAACTCCCCAAGTAAATAAACTTAATGTCGTCCATATAATTTTCCTAAATTACTTGCCCATATCCAACATCCAGCCCCCACACTCACATGTGTACACATAGATTCAACTATTTACACTGTCGCCATGTTCTGTAATGGGAGTAATGAAAGAAGTTTGTAGTACAGCAAAGATTTTCTCCTCTTTCTTTTCTTTTCCCCTCCCTCCAGATTTCCATTTAATTACCCATAAAACGACATTTACATTGTTCCTTCTCCTTTCTCTCAATAAAAGATTTACTTTCTCTCTCTCTTCAATTAGATATAAGAATCAAATTACCTTTTTTTTCTCTCACTACTTTTTATACATTCTCCCCCAAAAAAAGTTTGTGAATAGAATTTCCTTTTTATTATTATTCTCCATTATAATGATAGACAAAATTCTCAACTTTCAGCCCAGATTCTACATTGCCAATGGCAAAGAAATGGCAGGGGAGGGGGGATTCTTTAACAAGATGCCCAAGAATGGAATTGGAACGCATCACATGACAAAACATGCTAACAAAGATTTGAGCTAACAAGCTCAATCTTTTTAACTTTTCATTCTTTACATAAAGCAGACAAAATTCACGGGAGGGGGAAAAATATTTCCTTTCACTTTTATGAAATTTGATGAGGTGAAAATAAAAAGTGTATTGAATTTCTCAACTACAAAAATATTTTAGCCAATTTAATAAATTCCTTTGAAATCATATTTTTTTTGTTAAAAAAATGTAGTCATAAACATGACAAGTCAATTGAGTTTGAAAATTGTACATTTATTTATATTTTGAAAAAAAAAATTCGTAGAATAATTTGATAAAACGTCCATTTTTGAGAGGACAAGAGTCAAAAGTAAATAATTTTTCTGTCATTTTCATTGCAATTTTAATTAGACCCCAAGGGAGGGACTTGATATTTCCTTTTAAAGTTTATGAAATTGGCCCAGCTCTCCCTTCACTTTCACTTTACTCTCCAGTAGAGAAATCATGGAGCGGAACAAATGAAGAAAATGAGAGAATTGTAAAGTTGTTAAATTTTTAAAACTTGTGCCAAACTTATGAAATTACATGGTCCATTATGAGCCAAGTAGAGAAAGGGAAAAGAAGTTTGAAGAGAAAGGAGGAGGGGGTGATAGCGTGAAAGTGAGAATTGAGTGAAAGTGTGTACAACTCGTATGCAATGACCCATCATCAACTGTCTTCATGTTCCATCGCCAACATCACCTGCATAGTTAAACTAAAATGGAAACAAGAGAGAGAGAGAGAGAGGAGGGTAGCGTGCAGGAAAAGAATTTCGAGGAAATGATCTCGTTTTTCACTCCAGTTCTCCACTGAAAGAGGCACAAAAAAAACTTCTTGAGCTGTAGTTGTGCCATTCAGTGGAGCGTAAAAAAAAGTAAAATGTTGATAAGTATGGGCAATTTCCTTCCAGCTGCCACGACTGTAGACTTTCAGATGAACACAGAGAGAAAGCGACTAAAAAAAAGGCACGCAAGTACCTCACACTTTTACTTTTTCTAGAAAATTCTACGGAATAATGAGTGAACATGCCATAAGACCTCCACGGAAGGGAATGGATAAGATGGCATGGTGCTTGTCTATTTAATTATAAATATAATGACTCTATTGATTCAACCAACTCACGAATCCTCCTTCACAACAACAACAACAACAACAAAACACACGGACAGAATCTGACAGAAACAGGATGTGCCTTGTTCTCATTCCTTCTTCTACTCAAGTCCAGGTGAGAGTGAAAGTACATTTTAATAAATTACCAGAAAAAGTATTAATTTTAATTTAAAGAGAGAGAGAGGGAAGGGGATGAAAGTAGGACAAGATTTATCTGGTCCATACACTCCAATTCTTTGCATGTAAAGAGAAGGAGCACATATTAATTTAAAGGAGGGAGAAGAGAGAGAGAGGGCCTCAGACAAAACAAGTTTAAACAAGACAAGAAGAAAAGGAGATTGTGACAGGGGAGAGAGGCCGCAAAATGCAAAATGGAGGGGGGGGGATACAAGAGAAGAGGAATGTGTAGACAAAACAAATGTTGGCAATTCACCACGAGGCATAAATGAAGAGCCTTATGCCTATCCTTTGACTATACAGGCTCTGTATAATTATACAATGGCGGAAAGGGCCTTAATGGATGATGATATAGGAGGAATTTAGCCAGTGAGGCTTATCTCACCCCACTCACATCTTTACACAGAAGGAATCTCTTGAAACATGCCAGCAAGTGTGAGTGGCCTTGATAATAAATGACAGGACTAATAATCTATGTAGATTCAACCATACAAACTCCCCCTCCCCACTTCTCTACTGGTTACACTTCACTTCTCCAATGAAATGAACCATTCTCCCTGTCCTAATAAACCTTCGGACAACACCAAAAACACTTTCCCCCTCTTCTACACTTTCACAAGTTTGCCACGGTGAAAATTGAGAGGGAGAGAGAAAGTGGAGGGATTGTTTGGGGTAAAGAAAATGTAATTGTGAGGAGGAGAAAAAGGAAATTAAAGGGTAATGTCCCTGCCATTTCTGTAAATGATAGTCCAGTAAGTGCCTATAGGAGAAGGAAGGACTCAAGTACCCACCATTCCCTTATATTATTCTTTATATAAATCTGTATAGAAAAAAGGGGCAGTTGTTTTCTCCATTCTTTCTCTCAAAAGAAAGAGAGAGAGAATGAGGCGATTAAATGGGGAAAGAGAGTTTCTCATGGTAGTCGTTGTCGTTGGGTTGTGTGGTTGGATTGAAGATGGAAATGTTCTTTGTTGTTGCTCAATGGGCTCTTTTACACATGGAATTAACACAAAACCTACTCTTTCCTTTATGACTCCACACTCACTTCATCTGCTTTCTCCTCCTTAATGCCCCTCTCTCTCTTTGCTTTATCTCCCAGCTCAAGTGCCATGGAGTGCGCGTGTGAGATAAAAAACATTGAACATCTTAACCCCACGGCTCTGTCTCGAGCTCTGGCTTATTTAAATAAAAGTCATTTACCTTCCCCTCTCCATTTAATTACAATTTATTTATTTTGCTCTCTCTCTTGTTTCATCAAAGGTGAGGAGGTTGTTCATGTCCTCCATTTTTTTATTATGTTATACCTCCATTTAAATTTGTATAAATTTTGTTCCCCATGGAAAATAATAAAGAGAGAGACTGAGGGAATGAATGGGGACGGATGAGTTTAAAATCAAAGCGAATGATGGCACTCATGAAAAAGGGAAATGTTCACTCATGTCTCGACTAGATTTTAAAAAATAGTGAAAGTGGATGAGAAGAGAAAAGAAAAGAAACGGAAGACACGTCCCAACCCACCACACACATGCTACTTTACCCTGCACGGCATGCAGAGCTGAATTTCATGCAACAATTCCCCCTTCTATTTGCATTTCGCAAGAAAAGAGAACTCTACGAGACACACAGTAAAGATACACAGATGTACATAGAGGACAGAGGGGAAGTCAGCCAAGAGAAGAATTTGCAAAAAATTTATCAAGCGGACATGGACTGACATGGGACAAGGGAAAGTGGAGAGAGAGAGAAAAAATACCAAAGAGAGTTTTTGAGATTCCAAGAAAATCTTCTTCTTTCAACACTCGCTACATTCCCTTCAAAGGCGGGGACCCCTTTTCGAGGAGTTTTGGGAGCACTTTTGGGGGGCCCTTGCACAGAATAGCATTCGAATTTCTAAACTTTATTTAGC